>JAAGKR010007370.1:0-37134 GCA_011419295.1 Clarias macrocephalus | reverse complement strand
GTGTGTGTGTGTGTGTGTGTGTGTGTGTGTGTGTGTGTGTGTGTGTCAAGGTTCACTGCAGCAGTTACCTTCGCCTGAATTTCACCTGAATGTGTGTGTGCTGAAACAACAACAACTGTGATGCCATTAGAAGCACACACACACACACACACACACACACACACACACACACACACACACACACACACACACACACACACACACACACACTAATAGTATCTTGTTTTGTTTGTGTTGTTATTATTTTTTAGGATGGATGAAAAAAAGAATAGAAAATTAAATAATTGAAAAAAGAAAAGAAAAGGAAACAGTAAATTGAATAATAAAAGACAACAAAAGAAAAAAGAACAAAAGAATAAAAAAGATAATAAGGGGAAAGAAAATAATACACACAACAGCACAGAATAGGAAAGAAAAGAGAAGAAAAAAAGGGAAAAGAAACTAAAGCAAAAATAACAGAATGAAAGAAAGCAAAAGAAATGAAGATGAAATAACTACATAATATTATATAAACTATATAAATAGATGAAAGATATTTATATTTTTGTTTTGCTTTAATTTTTTTAAAGAAAGAAAGAAACCATTCTTTATAAGTATCCCAGAAAAAGTCTTTGTGTTGCTGTTGAATAAATGAAAGAAATGAATTCTAGGTAAATGCTTTGTATGTGGTGTCAAACAAAAATAATGCAGATACACACGCGCACACACACACACACACACACACACACACACACACACACACACACACACGCGCGCACACATACACACACACACACACACACACACACACACACACACACACACACGACTCCCGAAGGCATCATCGAGGGAGGGATAGCAGTTCTGATGCGGGAAATCCCTTGCTTGGTTACCATGGCAACAAGGGTTCCCTCGACGTTACCTGCGCCATGTCGGAGTGAGAGAACTCGCTAATCTTCAGCGCTAACTTCGCTGCATCTGCTTCACAAACATACTGGATTATACTTAAGCTAGAATGACTACACACACACACACACACACACACACACACACACACACACACACACACAGACACACACACACACAGACACACACACACACAGACACACACACGCGTTTATCTCATTCTGCCGAGACACCTGCAGGCCTGGATATGTTTCTTTAAGAACAGTTTATATGTTTGTTTGTTTTGTCTATGTCAGTTGTCACAGCTATACTGGCTTTGCACTGCACTGTAGGCTACATTCCATTTTGAATTGGTTTTCTTCTGGGGCTGAATGTACCACAAACATCTTTAATGGAAGAAAGTTTTAATTCCTTTAATTTTTGTAAGGAACAAAATGATTCACACAGCACACCTAATGTTCCTTTGTAATTCTAACCTTCAGAAGACACTTTCGGTCGCCAACATCAAGCTTCTGGCCGGATGGTTGACGTCTCTTCTTGGCAGGAACGCGAGTGTTTAATTAAATTTCTTAGTTTCCTGGCACGGACCTGACTTTTAATGACGCTACAGAAATTTTCAATAAACTTAAATGCTTTAAATGCTTAAAGATTTCCTGCTTCACCCGTTCCACAACCAGCTTTGATGTGTGTTTGAGGTCAATGTCCTGCTAGAACACTCAATTTTGTCCAAGTTTCGACTTTCTACCTGGAGAATTCTGACGTAGTCATTCTTTATTCCAGCCACTTCAATGCATCAGTTCCATTGGCAGCAGAACAACCCCGAAGGCAGATGACAGCTGCTACAGTGTTGTTAGGGTTGAATGCTTCACCTTCACTCCTCCAAACACACAACTCAGGTCAAAACTTTTCTCCAGGACACTTGAACTTTTGCTTGAAGATGTGGATTTTGAACCAGTGGGGCTTCTTTATTGGACGGCAGCTTTCCGTCCAAGGTGATGTAAAACTCATTTGATTGTATAAAGTGATTCTGGTGTTCCAGCAGCTTCCAGTTCATTCAGTGACGTCATTTACATTTATTCCCTTATACATCTGAGCAGTTGAGGTTTTGAGGTCCTTGTTCAAGGGCCCAACAGTGGCAGCTTGGTGATGCTAGGATTTGAACCTGTGGTCTTCCAATAAATAGTCCGATACTCCAACCACTGAGCCACCCTACCACCCCTACCTAAATGATACTCTGTGGCTTGGTGGTTCCTTGGTTGTTTCTGACCACCTGGACCAATTTTCTCTCAGCTCGGGGTGACAGTTTTGGGGTCTTCTTCCAGACATTAGCTTAGTGGCTCCACCGCCCAATAACTCTTGTTTGAATTTAACTTGGACTCTGCAGTTGTCCAGTGATGGCTCTGAGGGATGTTCCTGTGTACTTGTGTAAATTTACCATCCTCTTTTGCAGATCTGGACTGACTGAACTCCTTGGACTTGCCTTTGGACTTGCTGTGTGTTGGTCAATCCAATGAGTGCTATCAAACATACACTTTAATGTTGAATATAGAATCTTCCAGCTAAGTCCATCGTCATCATCATCATCATCATCATCATCATCATCATCATCATCACTCACAAGAAGTTGAGATGCCCAAGTTTATCAGCATAACTGAATTAATAACTGTAGTTGCTGTACACAACAACCTGAAGTACATTTGTCCTCCAAGTTTTTGGACTTTCCTTGTATTGAAGAAAATATTCCGTAGTCCGGCCAAGAAAAAGACTAGTTTAAATATCTCATTGAAAGCTCCATAGTGTCATCATATTTATGTTCATAGCGGCAAATCAAATCCTACTCCTCATCACCCAGAACCAATATCTTACAGATAAGATTACATATGCACATAGTTATATAGTGTAAAGGTACGGTACACAGTGGCAACCATCACTGTGTATGAAATGCAAAAGATAAATGAGGAAATGATGTCATGGCTTATTTCTGTGAAGCCTCCTGATACTAACTAGCCATGCACGTACTATGTCAAATGCTACCATTGTTAGCCTTGATATTACAAACAGATCTGTACAGCGTGTGTGTGTGTGTGTGTTGTGTGGGTATATATTGTGAGTAATGATAGGTTTTGCTCCCTGAAGAGAAAAGCTCCTCCCCCTCACTTTAGTAGCTTTGATGTTAACACACACCTTCAATACGACACGTGCGAAATGTGTGGAAATGCTCGCGGCTCTGAGCTCTGCCCCGTAATGGAGGGTCGAATGACAGAAAAGAAACAAGTGTTAGGGCATTTTTCTGAAAAATACACACACACACACGCACACACACACACACACACGCACACACGCGCACACACACACACACACACCTTCAATCGAAGCCAGTAAAAGTGAAATATTGATGACTCTTTTCCTTGAACGGCCATCTGGAGCGACAGAGCGGAACCAAGACATAATAAGCTTATTGCATTAAAGATCATGAGGAATATGACCTTCAGTCTCTCTCTCTCTCTCTCTCTCTCTCTCTCTCTCTCTCTCTCTCTCTCTCTATCTCTGTCTCTCTCTATGTCTCTGTCGGTCTCTCTCTCTCTCTCGTCTGTCTTTATTTCTCTGTTTGTCTGTAACTCTTTTTCCCCCTCTATCTTATTTGGGTTTATTTACATTTCTCTCTCTCTCTCTCTCTCTCTCTCTCTCTCTCTCTTCCCCCCTCCCTCTCTCTCTATGTGTATATATGTATACACACAATGCATATAATTGTATATAAATTGTAAAATAGTCCCTTATTTAATTTTGCTATAATAAAGTGAGTCTAAAACCTCAAAAAAAACCTCTCTCTCTCTCTCTCTCTCTCTCTCTCTCTCTCTATCTATGTCTCTATCTATGTCTCTCTCTATGTCTCTCTCTCTCTCTCTCTCTCTCTCTCTCATATTCATTCTCTTATTTTTATCTTCTCCCTCACTCTTTTTTCTTCCATCTGTTGCTTCCCTTGCCCCCTCTGTCTCTATTTTTCCATCTTACCATCATGTCTCATAGTCTATCCATCTGTCCATCACTTCAGCTTTTCATTTTGCTTATTTCTAGCACTCTTTTTATTTTTATTTTTATTATTTTCTTTCTTTCTCTCTCTCTCTCTCTCTCTCTCTCTCTCTCTCTCTCTCTCTCTCTTTCAACCTCTCTGTCCTTACAACCTGCTCTTTTTTTATCCCTTGATTATCTTTCAGCAATACAGCGTTCCTCTTACTGTCCTTCTCACCCTTTCCTCTCTTTATGTTTGTCCATTTTGTCTCCATTTCTCTCCATCTCTCTACATGACTCAGCCTCTATCTCTGGCTCTTCTTCTCCACTCCTCAGTCTCTCTATTGTTCATCTTCTTTCTCCATCCTTCCCTTAAACAGTCTGCCTTTTTCTGTTTGTTCATCTGTCTCCTCTTTCCCTCCCTCCCTCTCCCTCCCTCCCTTTTCTCTTTCTCTTCACTTTGCTTTTAGTGTAACCTTCAGTTTGCGTCCTTGCATTTATTTATTTATTTATTTATTTATTTATTTATTGATTGATGAAGCAGTAAAGCTCTTATCATCCTCTTGTTTTCACTCCACATTAATATCTGTTCACACAGAACTAAGGAAATGACCTTAATAAAACTAAGTCTAAGGAATAAAACAAACATGAGATGTTTCATAATTATTGCCCCCCCCCCCTGTAAAGTTGACACATTTAACTTTACCAGAGTATTTAGGGGCGAGTGATTCACTTTTGTTCCTAGTGATCATTCGAGGAAATGCATGTTTTGGCATGTTTCTGTGTTCGCTGTTCATTGTTATAATTTGAAAATAAAAAGATTAAATGAGAAACTACAAGGTGCACAACAGTAGAGTCTGAGTCTTAAGAGATAAAATGAGATTAGTTTGAAAAGAACAGTGGATAAACATAAAACTGTCAAGACTGGTGGAGGTTCTGTGATGTTGTGGGGCTGACAGGAGAGTAAATCTGGATGCCATTGTTAAAATAAAAATCCTAATCTGTTTGACTAAATCACATAACTTAAACTTAACAACTCAGCCATGAGTTCTGCATATGATGTAGAACCAAAATAGCCGTTCATGCCATGAACCATACCACGGGGAGAAACCTCCTTAAGTTAAAATTCATTTCATAGCATAATTTACTTCAATTCAATGAAGTTGGATTTTAAATTGAATGTTACATCTGTAACACTGGCTATACAGTCAGTAAAAGTAAATAATTTTATCATGAGCTCATTATCCAACAAATATTGTTTCCGACAAGTCACATGATTTCTCTTTTCACGGATCTCAGAAATGATCTTCAGTAACTCTAAGTTCAAACATCCCACTTTCGGGTAAAGTCAAACACGACAGTACGTTTAGGTCAGCACTGGAGCATTCAGCAGAAGGGTGATCAAGAACATGCACCCAAATCCAAATAAAAGCAGTTCAATGACCACAAAGTCAAGAATGTTACATGGCGGTGATCAGTGAATCAGTCTCCTTGATTTATTACTCGGTATTCTCCAATAAGATCTCATGAACATTATATGAAAAGCGCTGGGGTGCCAATAATTGTCAGACATAATTTTGTAATGTTTGCACTTTTTCTTTCCGAATAGGAAACATTTTCTCCAAGGGTGCCAATAATTCTGTAAAATTTCCAAGGCTTACTTGGTTTCCTGGAAGTCATCAAGGCTCCACTTTAACTCCGATTTAAAGAGATTATTATGGATATTAATTATTCACTCGAGTCAATATTGAAGAAAAGAAATGCAAGTTTTCGCTTGTAAGCTTCATAAACAAAACAAGAATCGATCAAAATCTTTTAAACGGCGAGCAGAAGAAATCTCTCCCGGTGGATTTAGGTGAACGACGAACATGCCGTGATATTTATTCCTTTATTTATGATGCAATGTTGCCTGTAAATGTGAGCTTTGTTATGTTTTACGTCTTTTTTTCCCCCTCTCGTTCGAAAAGCTTACTCGAATATTGACGATTATTGTCCGATTTAACGCCAAGGTTTCTGAGATCTGAACCCGTCTGTATATTTGACCTAAAACACGTTGATTTAAACACATGAAGAGAGATATAATTGTAGCTCGGAAAGTGAGTGTGTGTTTCTCTATAAATGTGTTTATCAGCTCTGTGTAGAAACGTGATATCTGTCTAAACTGCCTCTCAAAGCGTCCTTGCGTGACCTTGCTGGAGGTCAGTAATCCTGACGGGATGGTAATGTATTCCTCCCCTTTTCCCAGGAGACGGACAGGGAATGAACCTCAGGACAACGGACTGCTTCCTGTGCTGAAGCTGCAACTGCTCAAGCAGTGTGTATATTGTGTGTGTGTGTGTGTGTGTGTGTGTGTGTGTGTGTGTGTGTGTGTGTGTGTGTGTGTGTGTGTGCGCAGAGAGCGTCTCTTTGTTGTACTTGACTGAGTGACAACTAGACACATATCTAAAGTCGACTTCAACAGCAACCACAATACAAATAACGTTTTTAAAGAAAATGTTAAATACATCATTTTTTAATTCATGTTTTATCCAATAAAGTTTCAAGAGAAGACACAAAAGGTAAGCCTGCGCCTAATGCTAACAATTTCATCCATCTTGCCTTGATGTTCGGGTCAAACCAGGATTTTTGATTGTGCAGCATATCACTAGTGCTTAGAAACCATGACGGTAGAAAGTTTTCTCGGTACACCGGATCCATGATCGGACTGCCTGCTTCATGTCTAGAACACCGGCCTCCCAGGAACTCCTTTACTGGCCCAAACATATGGCACGTACGATCATATGGATCATATGGAGTTCTTGTAACGTGCAAGTGGTGCTGGTGTATACACGTGTGTCTCTTTAGCAAGTTCAGGGATCAGGAGTTCCACACGCAGAATGTCCATGAGAATGACCACAGTGGGCTCTGTGTCAGCGTCCTCCTTCACAGATGTACAGCTTCCTTTGAAATTTTTGCATCATCACTGTACTGCGCTTGACGTCTTCTGTAAACGTCAATCAGTCAAAAAGTCCCAGTTTGACTTGAACGCCCCCTGTAATTCACCTGCTGTCAGAGATTCTGTTACAGAAAATCAATCTCCATTTTCTGACGTCTCTTTTGAAGCCCATCAGACTATTTCCTCTCCTGATCCTTGCATTAAGCAGGAAGTCAATCCCTTTCACAAATTTTTGTTTGTCGGTTAAATAAAAGTTATATTACGAGTACAATAAGGAAGGTCAGCTATCATACCGCGCATTCATAAGCACAGAGATTCTTCTTCTTGTCCTCCTAGCGCCTTGGTGTGGGGTCGGCCTTTCTAAGTACAGGGATTACAATGTTAACATAAATGCCATGATTAAGGCTAGAAAAGCTTAAAATAAAAACAGAAATTGATCTGAACAGCAAGTGTTAATTATTCACCCCATGGTGAAGCCGGTATGTTGTGTAATTCCGGCACTCCGTCTGATCCGACGTGACAGCTAGGCTCGATGCGCCGCCATTATTTCACACGCACCGCCCGCGTCTTATATTTTTAATGAGCCTCTCTATTCCCGGCGGACGCTTTCCACGATAACTTAATAACCAGCCGTGATCTAGTGCCCCTAAAAGAGGCCCTCTGAATAAAGACGAGAGGGAAATGAGGCACCTCTTCTCTTTTGTGTCTGTCTGTTTTCCCCTATCTTCATTACGACGTCCTTCTCTATGACAACCTAAACATTTCCAGCCTCATTTGCTCTTGACGTGTCACAACACGCTCGCTCTCTCTCTCTCTCTCTCTCTCTCTCTCTCTCTCTCTCTCTCTTTTTGTCTCACGCTGTACTGATAACGTCCTACACACTAATGATTTCCTTTCTGTAATAAATCTTTGAGATGATTATCATCCAGCCCAGCATGTCTTTAAAAAAAAAAAATAATCATGTCATTATCTGCGTACAGCTTCCTGTTTTTAAAACAGTATACGACAAAACATTGTTCAGTTTATCCTTGTGTGGGTTTCTCATTTAAATCTAGAAAAAAAAAACAAGTTTTGCAGTATTTATGCAGTGTTTATATCTTATACATGACCTAAATTATAGATATCTACTTATTTTTATTAAAAAATCCACAAAATTCTGCTTTTATTTCTGTCTACTTTCAAATTGCAAGATATTCATTTTCATTCTGTTTAAGTAATAAATTCGAAAAAGCAACTGCGTTTTTTTTTTAAATATTCAATTTAAATTTGTATTTTTAGTTAATTATTTTTTTTTACTGTTTTAATTTGCTTATTTTATACAATGAGGGTGAACTTTTTTTCCATTGCTCTATTTTTTTATTTGGATTTTATTTCATTTTATTTTCTTATTATTGTTTTTATTGTCTGTTTCTGTTTCTGTGTCTGCAGCTATTTTAGGATTGTACAGCACTTTGGTCAAACAAGTTGTGTTAAATGTGCATTAAAAATAAATTTGACTTTTGACTTATTAAAACAAAACAAAAACATAAACATTTGGACAACAAATAATCAGTGAAATCCCAAATGCAAAGCGTCTGACCGATAAATCGCAGTGCATTAGTACAGTATGTGTTGATGATGTCACCTTGAAGCTGCGTAAAAGTGAGACAGAATTATAACAAACTGCTAACAACACAGACTTGTATTATTTATACACTGAGTTAATCAGTGCGCCTAATAAAAAACGGCAACGGTCGATATTTCCAGTGTGAAAGAATTTAAATGAACACTGCAGCCAGGAATGAAATATACACTCTGCAAACTGTCTGTGTTTATGTCTGGTCACGCTCGGTGTGTGATGTTTGTGTTTGTGCAGGAAGACCCGGGCTGACGCGGTGAACAGGTGAAGGTCACCAGTCTGCACCTCACACGCCGTCATGTGACTAACACTAAACACAAACAGGACTTAACGTCACACTTCAGCTGAGGAGGATCTGTAGTGTCATGGAGTATTTCTGCTTGAGATCTGACAAAAGCCGGAGTGTGAACATTTCCTGGAACAAGTGAAGAATGCAAACTTGGAAGAAAACCCCTTCCAGCTGTGCGTGTGTGTGTGTGTGTGTGTGTGTGTGTGTGTGTGTGTGTGTGTGTGTGTGTGTGTGTGTGGTGTGTGTGTGACATTTTCTCAAACACTATGGAGATGGAATGTACTGTCTCACACACACACACACACACACACACACACACACACACACACACACACACACACACACTTGTAAACATGCTTACACACTCTTACTGTATATACTGGTACACAGTTTTATTCATGTACCCATAATCTTACAGACATCTTGTACTCGCACACACGAGTAGACATTTGTCGCAGAACTTGCTAATTTGAGAAAAAACATGGGCGTGGCCTAATATCCCAATGAGCACAGTCGATTCACCGTCATCTGTGTGTGCCTCCACCGCTCAAGCAGAACTAAACACAGCGTTGCAGACAAACTGCACTATAATAGAGGTAGACATTAGGCTCCTCTCATTAGCATACATTACGATTAACCATGACTGCCAAAGGTTGTCTAATGAAACCATTCAACATTACAGCACATCCATTAGGGCTCTGATAGGATTCTGAGATTAAACACAATAAATGAAAATAAATGCAGGTTAGCCTCTATACACAAACATTGTCAGCCAAAAGTTTGGACAAACCTTTTAATGTAATGGGTTTTTTAATTTTTTAAAATTTTTTATTTTTAGTGATGTATTTTCTACATTCTTGAACTGGGGGTCTTAAATTTTTATATTCAAACGTATGAATATGATTTCTAGAAAAGTTCAAAGGTCCAGAATTAGCAGTGATAAGCAAATGACTTAAATTTATTTATTTATTTATTTATTTATTTATTTATTTATTTATTTATTTTTTTAATTAAACGTTCACATTTAAGGCACAAAACAAACAAACATTGAAGCCTAGTTCAAAAAATGCCAGTGTTTGACTGCAATTAGATGCTTAAACAAAAGCAACTCTAACTTTAAAGCAACTTTGAAGTGTCAGAAAGATAAAAAATATGTTCCAAGTTAGTGCAAAAGTTTCCCTGAAAATTGTTGCCTGTGAACGTGAACAATTCCAAGTTTCAACTTTCAAGAATATTACAGATGTTTTAGAAGAAATTTTAGGTACAACTGAGGTATCACTCCATTCAGTGATTTTCATGCAGAAACAAAGTGAATAAGCGTAAGTGTGTTTGCTTTAATGCTTGAATAAACCGATTAAACAAAATGACCTGAAGGACAAAGTAAAATTTTGAACATGTTGCCCTAAAGGTCTGTTCACATGTCTCTCATAAAAACACATCAAATTATTTTACACCTCTCCACTTTTTTTTCCCTTCAAAATCCTAAAGATTTTGTCTTTATTTTAAATGTTAGATCCAGTTAAATGTTGCTTTGATGCTTGAATAAGTCGATTAACCGAACAGACCTTAAAGGAAAACACTATAAGACACTGGAATACCAAAATTATATTTAAGCAAAAGTTACATCTTGCCATTACATGTTGCACGTCGTGTCTAAACACTTTCTCTTTCTTTACAAAGCTCAGTGGCGTCTGCCGTAACTAAGCAACCATGATTCACAGGCTGCATGAGGACGTTGAAGTTTATTTAATTTATTGCCTGCAAATTTCCGCTTGTGACGCTAAACACGTCCAACTTTTATTATTACAAAGTTTACAGGTGTTTTGGAATAATTTCAAATTATAAGAGAAAAATCGAATGAAAAATGACTGATTTACTTGCCTAAACAACCTAAACAAGTGAAGAGCTTATTTGCTTTTATGTTAGATTTTTTTGATGCGTCAATACTTTGAAGTTAAATCCTTTGCATAACTCTGGGCGAAAAGCACCTCACAGCATTCAACATGGAGCATTTCACCTGCTGGTTCAGGACTAAGCTTTCTGAAAAGTCGGGATTTTCCATCTCAATTTCAAAACCAGATTAAATACGCAAAGGATACAATGTCAAAATACACAGCAGTGTAGTGAGAGTAATGGCACACAGCCTGAGCATTCGATCCAATGCCTAAAGCTTGGCACAAAAAATAAATAAATAAAAATTATGTGATGGCTAGACAGAGTCACTGACCTTTTCCTCGCACGGCTGGTTCATGACATCCTCAGCACACAGGGGACGTGATGTGTACACTCAGAGCAGACACAAAAGTCTCGCAGGAGAACTAGCACATTTTGGCCATGTACGTCTTAGCTAACAATTGGACTAAACTTCAAAGGCTCGCAAAGGTGCCATGACAACGACGTTAAACAGGGAAAATTCTTACTTTTAGCCTCAATCCCAGGCTGCACCCATCTTCCAATAGGCTACAAAACGAACAGTTTATTTAAGTTCAGCCTTTTTTTTGTCACATATCCATCACTGCACAGTGAAATGCTTTATTCTTGTTTTAATAAGTAGGCTGGGGTCAGAGATTATACTGTATAGTACAGCGCCCCTGGAGGAGACAGGGTTAAGGGCCTTGCTCAAGGGCCCAAATATGGCAACCTGGTTTTAGCTGGGCCTCGAACCACCAACCTTCTGTTTAGTAACTCAGCGCTTTAACACACTGAGCCACCATCAGCTGGTACCCCTGGTAATTAATGAGTGTAACATTTTTATTTCAAAGCAGGAAACGGGTTTACATCGCACTACCGCATTTCTAATTTGATGTGTGGGCTAGGTGAAAATGTACTTCTCTGTGGACCCGTGTCCTAGAATACGACTGGAGGTTTCAAAACTATGAAATAACACATCTTTCATTATGTAATTAAGTAACTGTCGAGTTATCTGGGAATATCACATCAACTTCTGCTTCGAACCCGAAAGAAAAGCCATTAGCCAACACCAGGGGACACGGGGATCAACTCTGGAGTCACTTCTTAATTCTTGTGTTTGACAGCTCAGCAGTCGTTCAAAGTCGATTCAGCCAAGTGGTCGATTAAATGAAAACCCACAAAGAAAGAGGTACATCACTACTTCTGATAAATAATAGTTAAATAAAATGTGAAAGAGAGCGTGTCCAAAGAGAGAGAGAGAGAGAGAGAGAGAGAGAGAGAGAGAGCGAGAGAGAGAGCGGAATTCCACTAGCAAAACAAGAGATGATGAGAAATCTCCCACTCAAGAACGCACACAAGGTCAAGAATGCACTCAAGAGGTCACTCAAGATGCTTCAAGTGCTTTAATTTACCTCTTTGCATTTAACCTGGGCTCGCTAAATTGTTTGCTTTCTTGCTTTGTTGTTTGTTTTTAATTATCATCACTATGTATGAACGTATTATTACTGCATGTTTATGGCAGCGATCGTTCATTTGGGACAAAAACAAAAGAATAAAAAGACATAGAAACAGAACTCAGTTCATTTGTGTAACCTTGTCAAAAAATGCTACCATTATTGTGGACTGATTGCAGAGATTATAGATTTGTGCTACCCAAAAAAAAAAAAAAAAAAAAAAAAAAAAAAAAAACTAAATGCTATTGGAGTAAATGTACCATAACAGAAAGTAGAACATCTTCTGATAATTTATTATAACATACTAATTGGGAACATTTGGTGTAGCATATTCTAATAGAAAGTATCCTTGTCAAATAATGCTTTCAGGACATAATCAACATAAGGAATGAAACAATTCCGAGGCTTGTCGTTCTTTGCATGTGCAGAAACGTTAAGTAGCAAAAAAAACGATAGGTCACATGGTTTGGTTCAGTCGAACACCGTCCGTGAAGCAGCCGAGCATCCCTAAAACATCGTACTACCACCACCATGTATGACTGCATGCATGATGTTCTTGGTAGAGTGTTTTCAGCTTTCCACCAAATGTACTGATGTCTTGACTCCTCAGGAAATACAGTATAATATACCAAAAAAAGCTTTATTTCATTTTTACCCAGTACTGTCTAATAGTGGAATCATAAACAATAAACTTATCTGAGG
The DNA here is from genome assembly GCA_011419295.1 of Clarias macrocephalus. Classification (NCBI taxonomy): domain Eukaryota; kingdom Metazoa; phylum Chordata; class Actinopteri; order Siluriformes; family Clariidae; genus Clarias; species Clarias macrocephalus. The sequence goes on along the minus strand of JAAGKR010007370.1, from coordinate 24,331 downwards.
CAGGGGAAATCTGCAGATCCTTATATGTTTGTGACTTCCTGCATAATTTCAAGGAATTTTTGGAAGGATTGGTGCTTCTGAGAAGATATCTGAGGGGATAATTCATTGATTTGTTGGTGTCCAAGAGCATTAGAAATGACTTCGTTTTCCTTTCCAGACTGATGTAGTTCAATATCAAGCCTGGGTTTGTCCAGTCTAATCATTAAATGCTATTATCAATCACGCTTGGTCAATTAGTCGATTATAAAGCTTTTTGTTGTTTTACATGCGCCCAGCTGGTGATCAGGTTAATTTACTAAATAAAAAAATTATTTAAAACATACGTATATTGTGTTTACTCAGGTTGTTGGTGTTGTCCCAGATTAAATCTAAATCTTTTCCTGACATTGTATACAAGTAACCTGATGAGTATTATATGCTGAATTCTTAATCTTATATTTAAATATGGCTGTAAGACCATAATTATTCTTCAGAAACCATATAGATTTGCTGCTACCCATATTAGAACCTGTGGTCCTGCATCTTCGCTCTGTGTGCCTGGAGTTTGCATGTTTGCATATTGGATTTTTTTTTTTCCAAAATATAGAAAAATGAACAAAGGGTACATGATTGAATTAACTGATATACAAACAACTCAGTGAAGTGTTCATGCTTTAATCGTCAGTGTGTGATGTATGTAGATTTTATCAGGATTTAATAGGGTCTATGTAAATCGCCAATTTTTAATATTATGCTATGTGTGTGTGTGTGTGTGTGTGTGTGTGTGTGTGTGTGTGTGTGTGTGTGTGTGTGTATGAGAAAGAGAGAGAGTGTGAAAGATAGAGAGAGATTACGTGTGGGTGTGAGTGTGTGCGTATGTAAGATGCCGCTCCCTCCAATCCAGTCGCCATGGCAACCGCCTGACTCCTGCAGCACACAGCAGTTTTTCCTTCCCCCCCCCATTTCCACCCCCATTGTCCCATCCCCCACTTGTCCACACCTCTGTCTCGCACTCGTTCTCTTATCGTCTGTCCCTTGCTTTCTAGGTGGGTGAGGTTAGGATGAGGGTGGGGTTAATTTAAGGGGGCGGAGTCAGAAGTCATATTTTTAATTACAAGTTTTAGAATTTACATCAGATCACCGTTACCACAAATTTACTTTGTCATGGGGATGATGTACTTCATTTTACCGCATCTTTAGCTGTATATCAACAATTCAATTAAAAAAATCAACACGAACCTTCTGTAAGTCTAAATATATATGTGTATAAACTGTGTATATATATATATATATATATATATATATACACACACACACACACACACACACACACACACACACACACACACACACACACAATATACAGATAACAGATAATTTAATTATATACTTGATTTAAACAAACACCTCAGTTAAATGTTGGCTAACTCATTTCTTTTGTATATTCATACAACTTCTTTCTGCTTAATACCTTATACCTTTTAAAACTGAATTTCAACAACTCAAGTATATACTGTATACATAACCATAGACCATAAAAAATAGACATACATACAATGTCCTGATATGATAATGCATTGTGTAAATGTCGATACAGACGCATATGTACAAAATTCTCCAGAGATCCGAATTCGAGCTCCGGCATCGGTGGGTGGCCACACCCCATAATACCCACCCACTGCATGCAGTGCCGGTCCTAAGGTTAAACAATAGGACGGTTGCATCCTATAGGGCACCCGGAGTAAAACCTGTGCTGAGTTGTGTGCAGATCCGGGCGTCTACTGTGGTGACCCCTTGACGGAAGCAGCCGAAAGAAATAATGTTTTGAATTATTAAACCATCATGCATAAAGTAAGAGGCGCGTTCAAGCCAAGCTTGAACTTGTGATGAAATTTCTTGTGAATGAAGATGTAAAAGTGATTGACATTTACGGAGGACTTCGAGCAGAGTAGGGTAATAAGACTCTTAGCCGCAGTAAAGCGTTTAAATGGTGCAAACGTTTTAACGAAGGCCGTACATCCGTACTTACGGAACAGATGCATCTGTTTGTGGGAACAGTACACAATCATTCACCAACACCGCTTGCACATTACAGGAACTCGACTGGGATGGGTGCAGCAGGGAATAAATAAAGCTTTTAAAGCTTTTTAAAAGTTTTTTTTTTACTCTTATAACTGTGTTCCATTATTCTGCAAAATCAAAAGTCCCAGCTGAACTCAAATCCTAGGCAGTTCGACTAACATGACTAAGAAAATGATTTCTTGTCTGAACCTCCATTTTGTTTAGACTTTCTCATCCACTACGGATCAGTGAGCAGACGTAGGAGTTTGATTTAACAGAAAAGGCCATCTGAGTACGATGGACAATGTCTCCTCAAAAATGCACTCAGTACTGTGGCGAAATCTGCGGTTTGCAGAATCATTCTGCCATTTGGATGGTACAGTGTTTATGTCAGATCTCTCAAACGCTTGAGTGTGAAGATTTCCTGGAAGAAGTGAGTAATGTAAACATGGAATAAAACCTCTTTCAGCTCTGCATCAATGAAATATCAGTCAGTGTAGGTCTTTTTAACAGACACAGACTCAAACACTGCAGGTCACACGTTACCATCTTACACACACACACACACACACACACACACACACACACACACACAAAAGCATGATGTTTATACAGTACTATACTGTACTACATAAAATACCATTGTAATTTATAAACTGCCTGGCCAAACTGTAATATTTTATCGGACCACCTTTTACTTTGATTACAGCCGTGGCGTCGTTTTGATCAGCTTATTCCATGTCACAACATTTATTTCTATCTTTCTGTCTAAGATCTTGTATTAATGATGGGAGAGTCGGATCATTGCATAAAGCCTTCTTCAGCCCATCCCAAAGATTCTCAATGGGGTTAAGGTCTGGAGTCTGTGATGGCCAATCCATGTGTGAGATTGATGTCTCATGCTCCCTGAACCACTCTTTCACAATTTGTGCCCCATGAATCCAGGCATTGGCATTTTTTTTTTTTTTTTGGGCACATAACATCGCTGAACCTAGACCTGATCAACTGAACCAACCCCAGGTCATAACACTGCCCCACACAGGCATGTATGGTAGACACTAAGCATCATGGGTGCATCACGTCATCCAGCTCTCTTCTTACCCTGATGCACCCATCAATCTGAAACTGGGCAAATCTGAACTTATCAGACCACAGACGACCTTTTTCCATTCTTTTATTGCTCTGTAGCAAATTAAAGCATTTTTTTTCTGATTAGACTCACTGATAAGTGGTTTTCTTAAGGCTCCACCATTGTTTAGGTCCAATCACTTGAGTCTCTTCACACTGTGCATGTGGAAATGCTCTTACTTTCACTTTTTAACATAACCATGAGTTCTACTGCTTTTATATCACCAAAGTGACCTCCGATCATAATCATTCTCAAATATATATATATTTTTTCTATCTTTTACTATCCTTCCAGGTTTTATTATTGTGTTTTTCCGAACCTTACTGTAATCCCCAACCAATTTTTAGTAGTTTCGGGATTCTCCTTAGTTGTTTTCTTTGCTTGATGCAGGTCAGAATAATTTGACCCTTCTGAAACACAGTAACATCTTCGCCGTGACCACAGGATCTGAAGAGGCTGTTTAAGAAATGTGAAGCTCCTCATCAGTTAGGGTTAAATAACTTGTTGCACTTGAACCATATTAATCAGTAATTTTCTAATTATCCTCTTTCACATGACCTTTTTGTTTTGGCCGGATAGTGTATTATGATTCAAAGATGAAAATTTACATTTACATTACATATTTACGTTTAGGCATTTGAAGTTTTGAAGTTCCCCTTGTTGGGTAGATGATCCTTACACTGGGTTACTAGGTTACTAACTAAGCATGATCAGTCAAACACTGTTGGGAAGGTTTTTTTTTTTCCAGCTCTAATAATATACATTTTATTTCCTAATTTCCTAATTTCCGAATTATTGCAAGATAATTCGTACCCCCTTCTCAGCTCCTACTGTACATTTTATTTACCACGTACCCATTACAACATACTATACACCTTATCTTACCGTATATTTAATTACCACTCCTTACACATGGTGACCTTGTTACAACAAATACCTCATCTCATCAAACTGTATACCTCTTTTCACCACATACTACCTCAAAGTGACATCAGTTTATTTTTTATTTATACAGTATTCCAGCATATAATGTAACTCATCTCAACATAATGTATATCTCATTTCACAAAATATCCCATTGCATCATATTACAAAAGTGCAGCGTAGTACTGTATACTGTAGAATACACCATATTTCAACATATACAGTATATATCTCATAACAACTTATCCCTGTATATCTGACTTTCCCGTTCACATTACCATGATGTCACCCATTACGTCATGCCTTCTCTATTATCTCAGCAATGACATTTTAATCATAATTCTCATCTCAACACTCATCAGCTTTTTTTCATACCGAATAGCTTATTTATAATTATAATTAATTATTAATTACCAGTGATTATGATTGTATCTCTTTGCTAAATACCAGCATAATGTTATGCATTGTGTTGTGCATTGTTGTGTTGCTCACCTTAGAACGAATTGGAATTCAGGAATTCGGGAATCCGGGACTGTAGTATAATTCCGCAAACAACAGCATGATCTGGTGTGTATAATAGGATTACTTTTGCTAGTGTGTGTGTGTGTGTGTGTGTTTTCAATAATGCCACTAATTCCCTCTCATTAAGCTAAATTAGCACTAATGAACATGTCCTAGACATCCACAAACCTCCTGGAGTGCTCAGTATTTAGCAGTGTTCTGGTGTCCTGCTGGCTCAGGCTGTAGGTTTCCAATGATATTTTTAACATTCATTTTAAAATCTTTCATTTATCATCCTTTCTTCTCACTAAGAATCAATATACAGTAAATTGAAACAATACTATAGCGGTTTGTTTCGTTCCAGGTCTGTAAATTAAACACTACAGTGTGAGTATACTGTTTATGCTTTATGCTTTAATATATGTTTATGCTTTATTATGCTGGTAAATGTATAAAGTATAAAGATTTTATTTTAGGAATTAACAGGGACATATTGTAAAAAAAAAAAATAAAATAAAAACTGTACAGTAGCAGGATGAGGACTCAATTATGAATCACTGCATGGCTGCCAGAAACCACAAGTCATTCATTATTTATCATCTGTATACACTATAAAGCATTTAGAGGTTAAGAGCTTTAGCGTTAGATTATTTAGAATGCTTTTATTCTTACTCTGTTTCGTTTGAAAAGCTCTCAGCTTGCATTAGGGTATACGTTTGGAGGAAAAGTTGGAGCAAAGTTATAGATGATCAGCAAAACTCGCACAAAGTGGACATGATGATTGTTTCTAAGCTTCCTTTAAGGAGAGATATGGATGGCTACAGTATGCTATTTATGACTTGCATGTAAATCTATTCCGTTAAGGTTTAACGGGTATAGATTCAGGTTGCTGAGATAGCTACAGTGTAAGGATGCTGGTGTGTTTAGCTCCCGTTTGCTCTTCATACTGTATACATCGTCTGCTTTGCGACGATGAAAATTGTTAAAAGCGCTATACAAACAAAATATACATCAGTGACCCATGGGAGACCCGGACCCAATCACCGGTTGACCACTTACCCCCTGCTTGGACCACTTCTGGCAGGCTTTAACCCAGGAAGTTCTACGTCACAATTTGGCGCTTTCCAAAGTGACTCATTGAAATATTTTTCCAACCCACCAACTTTAAGAAATGTATTGTTTACTTTGCTGGCTAAAATATTCCAGGAAGGTGCTTTTGTAATGTGATAATCAGTCCTCTATACTTCACCTGTCAGTGTGTTTAATGTTATTCTATATTCTCCTATAGAACATATACAGTATATATACTGTATACCGTCCCCAACATACGAACAAGAAGCTCGTTCGTAAGTCTAATTTGTTCGTAAGTCCATCTTTTCACCTTCATTTTACTCCATTCTCTCAATTTCTTAAGTTAACTTTTATCTCCATCGTTATTGCCTAGCACTTCTTAGCATTACCAGCTTCATGACCGCTGTTTTTACATGTGATCAAACTTCCATGACTGAACATGCGCGAATGCTTATTCGTATCCTCAAAAGTTTGGAGTCAGAATGTTTGTATGTAGGGGATATATATATATATATATATATATATATATATATATATATATATATATATATATATATATATAGATAGATAGATGATAGATAGATAGTGGCTCAGGCGGTGGAGGCTCTGGGTTGCTGATTGAAAAGGCACTGTTGCGCCCTTGGGCAAGGGCCTTAACCTTATACCCCTATATAAAACCCAGCCACTGAGATGAAGGGCATACTCGGTGCCAGTCCCAAGCTTGGAGAGATGGTGGGCAGGCAGCGAAACAAACAAAACACACTGTGTACCAATAAATTGTGGATTGAACAATCCAAAGAGAAAAAGAAACAATTCCCTGAGAGAAGGACAAAGCCTAAGGGGAACCAAAATTTGATAGATAGGTGTACAGTTTATTAAATTTACGTTTGGCCATTTAATTGAACAATTACTCTGGATGTATGATCTTCATTAATATTCACTTTCCATTTCAAAAGCATTATGTACTTATTCATTATTCTGAATGGTTTGTGAGAACTCATCATCATCACGTCTTTATTTTATAATGCACAGTGCTGGTAAATATCCGCGTGTGTCTTTTCTCACGCAGCTGTTTTTCAGCTGTCTCTCCCCCCTCTTTCTATCTTTCTTCTCAGAGCAGAATGAGTTCTTTATTCTGAATTATGAGGGGAATTCACTCATTTTTTTTTTCTATCTGGGCCGTGACATTTATTTGTAACAAAGTAAGTGACGGGATACAGAATCATGCCTGTATGCTGCTGAGAAAGAGACAGGGAGAGAGAGAGAGAGAGAGAAAGAGAGAGAAAGAGAGGAAATAAACACCAAATGGATGGACCTTTAATATTTGAGGAATCAAAAGGCTTTAATGACCTTTAACCACAGAGCATCACAGCCCCGCAGCCCCACTCGCCCACGAGCACAGCCATCTTTAAAGCACCAGTGACATAAGTGACACGTAATATACTGAACATACTCATCGGCTTCTCCCTCAAAGCAATAATCACCTGATTTTTTTTTTTTTTTTTTTGTGACTTATACTGTATCATGCTCTTTTGAAAATATGTGTTGTGACCATCACTATGAGGAGTGTGTATCTTCACATTTCTATATCCATCCATCAGTTTTCCATAGCACTTATCCTGTAAAGGGTCACAGGGGTTCTGAAGCCTATTCCAGGGAACTTCCAGCAGACCAACCCTTCACAGGGCACAAATACACACACACACACACACACACACACACACACACACACACACACACACACACACACACACAACACACACACACACACCCAATAATATACTATTTGGAAACTCAATTTGGAGACACTGCATGTCTTTGGATTGCAGGAGGAAACTGGAGTACCAGGAGGAAACCCAACAAGCACGTACAGAACATGCACACGGATTGGTGAGGAGATTCGAACCCCCATCCCTGAAGGTTCAAGCGACAGAACTAACCAGTACACCACCATGCTGTGTATATTACAGTTTACTGTACTGTGTGACAGAATCCTACAGTATAATAGTGCTATGGAGCAGCAGGTTAACTCATTATTCATACCTAATCTATTCATACTTATATTAATCATACCATATATTTAATCCAGCATGATTATTTAATGCATAATGGTGGGATCATATGATTGATATTTTAACAAGTTCAGCATGAACAGTGAAATTATTTATTCTTCACATACCCCAGCTTCTTGTTAGTAGGCTGGGGTCAGAGAGCAGGGTCAGCCATTATACAGCGCCCCTGAAGCAGACAGGGTTAAGGGCCTTTCTCAAGGGCCCAACAGCGGCAACTTGGCAGAGCTAGAGCTCAAATCACTGACCTTCCGATCAGTAACTCAGAGCCTTGACACATTGAGCCACCACCGCCCCTTTTCTTATATTGCTTAGATTTTTCTAACAGTTTAAAATCCTATCCTGATTCTAAAGCATGTTTCAAGGACATACGGTATGGAATGTATTTTTTTAAATAAGAAAATAAATATATTTTAAATAATGTTAATAAAAAAATTTATATTCAACGTACATAAATCTTAATTTTGTGAGATGAATTTCTTTTATATCAAATATAAATGATAATTGTTAAGGCAGCTATATAAACAATATATAGAATACATTATTTTGATATTTATTTTATTTTTATTTAAAGAATTTCTTATTTTAAAATACATTCCATACTGGGTGTTGTAATGTGCTTTAGAATCAGGAATTTTAATTATTTGCTAAATTGAATTCATACAGTACATACATACATACAGTACAAAGGCATACATTACGCATACATACAACATATGTTTTAAAATGAATAACTGTGAATGCTTTAATAAATGTAAGACAATAATCCCTATCACTGTAATCACTGTACATTATTGCTCCTTTAATGCCATAAAGCTCACACTGCTTCCTGTTTAAGATGAGACCAGACCAGCTACACAGACAACAATTTTAAGGTAAATTATATTATATAAGAAAGTATGATATTGTGAATTGTGATCAAATATTGGATGATGTAAAAAAAAAAAAAAAAAAATCCAGGTTGTATATCCCGCAGACGGCAGACGGATTGTATGAAGCACATAAAGAGTGTAAATAAATAAATATATATAAAGGATCTGCATGGAGCACCACGCCTTCATGTAAAACACCAGCGTCTGTCTCAGACACACACACACACACACATGCACACACACATACACACTAACACCATCATGCATCTGACACATTTTGTTTTGCTTAAACACACCACACCTCATAATCAAACGTGTCTATTGTTCTTCTCGCTGATGCATGTACAGTAACACGTCCTACCTTTACAGGTAACGATGAGGTCGAGCCGCTTTCTCCTGTTCCTCTCACACTACAGTGACACACCTTTCTCTCTCTCTCTCTGTCTCTCTCTCTCTCTCTCTGTCTCTCTCTCGATGGTTCTCTTTACTTCTCCAGCCCACTGGGTGGTTCACACCTTCTGCCGTGATGCTGCAGTGATGGAAAAAATACACCCTCCTCTCTCTCTCTCTCTCTCTCTCTCTCTCTCTCTCTCTCTCCTCCACACTCTCTCCACTCCAGCCCCCCTATCTCTGTCCTCTCTTCTCCCTTCCCCCTCCCTTCTTCTACCCTCCTACTCGTCCATATTTCTCACTCGCTTCCCGTATATATATGACATCATCAGTTCTTCCTTCACAGCTCTCTCTCTCTCTCTCTCTCTCTCTCTCTCTCTCTTGCTCTTTGTATTACAGAGCCCCTCCCTTTTCTCCTTTTCTCCATCTCTGTGTAGATCCAGTGGTTTTCTTTTATTATATACTTCCTTCTTTTTCAAATACAGATACTAATTTGAAGAATACTAATTATTGAATTCATGTTTGTTTATTTATTACATATTTAAAGATATTTTTCAATTCTTTATTTAATAATTCTTTATTTTTTATTGTTATATAGGTGTATATTTTTATATAAAACTAAGAATATATTCAAATAAAATTATACAATTTAATCTTTATGTTTTTCACAATTATTTGAAAAATTATTTTATTCTTTATCTTGATTTCTCTTTTTTATACTGAAATTTACATTTTAATTTTAAAATGCATTTATTACACTTGTATATTTCTGTCCTTCTGGGTTTTAAAGCATACATGCTCTATGTCAATTTTAAGTTAAAAACTATATATCATTTAAATGTATTTATTGGTTTAGTATTTATGAAAAAAAATGTTGCAAAGCTAAAACCATGGACCTGAAGCTGAATTGCTGTTGTTGTTGTTCTTCTTCTTCTTCAGTGCCTTATCTCATGCATGTGATCTGTGGAGGATTTGGTGTCGGTGGGTGTGGACGTGCTCATGACCATGAGATTTTATTGCCTGAAATATATGTACAGCAAAAAAACAACAAGAAACAAACAAAAAACATACCAATATTTAAGCCACGATCTCAGCACATGTGCATCATCTGACTGAGAAAGTCAGTTTGAATGTTTACTGTTTTGGCTTACAGTGATAGATATCTTGTCGATCATAATTTCGAGGTTCCCCAATAACTCCGCCCCATCTCAGACTCTTCAGAAAACAGAAATGAGGGTCAACGCTAACAAAGCTAGTGATTCTCCTGCCGGCTAATGCTTCAATCGACTAATCTTGGAAGTGGGAGGTCTGAACTCAGAATTATGCATATTTTTATTTAATTAAGCAGCAAAGTATGAAAAACCCCAAATTTTTGTCCTCACTGTTTAGTCAGTGTTTTACATTTAACAAGTGAATATATCTGTAATTTGATCAATCAAGAAATAATAACGCATTTAAAGGTGTTGCTTTGAGAAGTGCTGATGTTCTGAGCACCAATGATGGTTCAACATTACTTGCTACGCTGATGTCGGGACTCTTGAAAGTTCTAATGTTCAGTAGTCTAATTCATCAAGAGATTTGTTGACCACTGGGGGGAGGGGGGGGGGGTTATGTGGACATTAGGGGTTGACAAGATGAGTGAAGTCATCCTGGAAAAGAGCACTAACATCAAGCACATTAAGATAAGAACATAGTGATCAGTCTGAAGAACTGCAGTACCGATTGACAACAGCCAAACGACTAAACAAACAAACATCACAGTCACACGCAAGGCTCGCAGTTCTGACAATATTACACTAAACAGTAAAATATGAAACATCCTTTCTATATACAGCACAAGTAGAGATTTCACCAAAACAAAAAGGGAAAAAAAAAAAAAACATTTAACATGGGGAAAGTCTTCACCCTCTCCTCTTTAACACAGTGTCCAATAAAGACAGATGGACAGATGGAGGGAGGGTGCCGGGGTATGTATATGTGTATATGTGTGTGTGTGTGAGTGTGTGTGGTGAGGGGTGCTGGTGACTGTTGTGGGTGTGAGATGGAGTGAACGGGTGCAGGGTCAGAGCTCAGTGTTAACCAGTGAAGCAGAAATGCTATTACAGCCGAGTGGCTGCTGCCATATTCCTCTGATGACACTGCAGTTCTCCTGAAGAAAGAAAGAAAAAAAGAAAGAAAGAAAGAAAAAATGAAAACTGAAAAATAATAAAATGTAGAAAAGAAACACATAAAATCAATAAATAGATAATAATAAAAAAAGAAAGAACAGATGGATGAATGGAAAGCAAGGAAAAATGGATTTTATGAATGAATGGAAGGAAAGAATTAAATAAAAAATAGTTGCAGAGAAAGAAATTAAGAAATAAAAAGATGGAAAAATTGATCGATCGATAGATAGATAGATAGAAAAAAGAAAGAAAAAAAAAACAGGATTTATGGATGGATGGATAGGAAGAAAGTTCAAAATTAAATAATTACACAGAAAAAATGAAACAGACAGGAAAATAAATAAAACATAAAAATAAATAAATAAAATAAATTACATTTAAATAAATTAAGGAAAGAAAAAAAATAATTAAAAGGGGAAAAGAAAAATACTAAGAGATAGATAGATAGAAAAAAGAATAGATGGATGGAAAGAAAGAAAGAAAGAAAGAAAATGAAATATAACATAGTTACATAAAAATACAAAGAAGACAGATGGATGGATGGATGGATGGATGGATGGATGGATTGTACACAAAATTGTTTTTCATTGAGTCCACCAGAAACTCAGCTGGTCTCTGTCTGAATCATTAATGAAAGTTGAATGAGAATTACTCCTGAACATGGGTTTGAATGTGATTGCTTATTTCTGAGCACATTTATACACACACACACACACACACACACACACACACACACACACACACACACACACACACACACACACACACACACACACACACAGAGAAAGAGAGAGAGAGAGAGAGAGAGAGAGAATATAAACAGTATGTTTTTTGACTTGACTGGATGGAAATCAGATAGAAATGATTGATTTCGATAAGCGAAAGGTTAGTGCTGAATTCTCTGGTGTGTGCTCTCCATGTTGTGACTCATCCTCACTTTCATCCTCATCCTCATCCTCGTGCACTCCCGAATTAGATTTACATGCTCCATCAGGCTGACGTTATGTCAGTGCCTGACCCTGTCTCTCCTGCTCCTCCCTCAGTCCGCTTAGCCCAGTAATTCACTTAACGTAAGAGGAGCAGGGCCGGGTGATCGATTCTGACTGTCTTCAGAAAGAGAGAGAGAGAGAGAGAGAGAGAGAGAGAGAGAGAGAACTGTGTCCATCGCAAAGTGGAAACAAACTAATTTAAATCTTTATGTATTTTCTAGATTGTTTACTTGATCAGTGCCCAGGATTATAACTGCGACTACATTTATATTTCCGTTCCAGTGTTTTTACACGGAATCTGTTCAGCTCTTGCTCCGTGCGCCTGCTCTAAACAGGGCCAATGACGTGTCGATGTGTTTCTGTAGAATCCCTGGCCGTGTCCTCTGCATGCCCCTTGCATGCTGCTTCCAAGCAACAGACTGAAGACCTGCACACGTTTACACCGCAGATAAACACGGCATAAACAACTCTATACCTCAGAAAAGCTCAAATTAATCACTAGCTACACTGTTTATACAACACTTCCAAGTGTAAATGTGGTTTTAAATGAGATTTGCCTTATTTGGCTTGAATTTGAAGTGCAAAAATGTAATGTTGGACGGCTTCGAAGGTCACTGAAGTATGTTTTTTTTGTTGAGGAAACAATAAAAAAAAAAAGACCAATGTTTTTTTTTTTTTTTTTTTTTTAAATCAGCAGATTTATTCCAGGTTATCTATCTTATCTTTAACCCCATTACAGTAGCAGAGATGAAAGTCACATCAGTCAGACATTGATTAAGCATTGGGTCGATTGGGCTGCTATTAAAGGAGCAGATAGTTATTAGCTTTCATTTTCATAGGCATGACATTTAGGCAGTAGTGTGCGAAGTACACTAAACCTGAACTTGAGTAAAAGTAGAGATATCCCAGGTACATATTACTCGAGTAAAAGTAGAAGTTCTCCATTTCCAGTTGTACTTGACAGTATAAAAGTTCTTCCCTTCAAATTGTATCAGCTCTCTCTCCTTCCAAACTGTGAACTCGTCAATCATTTTCTCCCCCAGATTTTTTGCCCATAATTTTAGTCAGATCAAATTCCCACCTGTCATTTGTGTGTGTGTGTGTGTGTGTGTGTGTGTGTGTGTGTGTGTCCCATCAAGACTAATACTACCAGTCGGGGAGGGCCAAAGACTCTCACTGGTTTCCTCCGAACCATGTGACGCCTGCCAGCCGCATTTTTTCGAACTGCTTGCTCGTGCACTGTTGGGGGCGGCGTAACACACTCGGAGGACAGCGCTATCCGCTCCTTCTGCTTGCGTGAGCTTACAGACGCCCGTGACTAGCTGTAAAGATGTGGTTGATGTGAGAGCGCGAAGTACAGTACCTCTCATCCCTCGGACAGTTAGTTGAGTCCGTGCTTTTATCATCACTGTCTGATTTGACACATCATTTTACACTACCACGTTTAATAGCCAGCAGGTGGCGATATTACCATGAATATATAATACCACACACCAGTCTGGTTATGTCACACAATGCCAGGCAGAAATGTAGTGAAATAGAAAGTACGGATATTTGTCGGAGAATGCAAACGGTAAGAAAATGACGAAGGGGAAACTGTGCTTATTTACGGCAGCAAATTAAATGTACTTAGTTACTATCCACGTCTGCATTTAGACCACTCATACAATGCAGACATGTATCTAGGCATCTACTCGTTAGCTAGGAAGACATTTGCATGACGAATTGCTAATGTGGAAATGCAGCAAAAGTAGAGTAGCGGATCTTGTAAGAGTAAAAAGCATGCGCTAATGTATCAGTGATATCGACCTGTTTCTTGTGTGCTCTGGCTCAATATTACTGAAACACTGATCGATGCTGTTGAGACCGCTTGAGATGTTGGCATCGATGGTGCTAACATGGCTACTTTTAGCGAGGGCGAGTTAGCAGCTAATGTTAGCTAGCTATTCATGACTAGCTACAAACTGAATTGTATTTTGTTGTTTTTTCTTTAGGAAAAACCTCGTTTTCATACTTTACAGCTTACTAATAGACTAGCACAATGTTGTACAGCTTAGTGACTCATGTGCAGTGCATCTCATACTTGTAATGAATCTGGCTCACCAGGCTCATAATAAACTTGTTAACACTGAACATATTTTGTAAAGTAAATTATAAACAAATAAATAAACAAACAAACAAATAAATAAATAAATAAAAATAAAAAAGAGTTTATAAGGAGATAGTGACAAAAGGTTACATTTGTTCTTCGAAACAGCTTCATCAGCTTGTACTGAATTGTGCTTGGCTGTGTGTGTGGTGTCAATTAACTGGTATAAAATCTTGCAATTTTTAAAAAATAAATTTGCAGAAGTACGAATCTTCGCTTCTGACACTTAGTGCAGTTTGAAAACTTCAGCATCAGACTGGAGATGCTGCATGGAGATTAAACCTTGTAAAACATCGCCACCTGCTGGTTAAACCAAATTTGCAAATTTGACAAAACTGTGATCACTTATGAGAAAAATCTGCAAATAAAATATAAATTTCCCACAGAAAAGATTGACTATAATGAATATTTAGCTGTAGGGTAAACGTAAGAGAAGATCTTCTCATGCTAGGTGGGGGTAGTTAGCTATAATATGCTTAAGCCACAAGACCGCTGGGAGGAATTTGATGATGAGTGTGTTTGGCCCAAACCACAGTAAAAATGTTTCATTTTGAAATCTAGCTAATTGTGCACACTGCATATACTGTAACCTTAGTCTGTTTTGAGGTTTAATATTTTCAGGCAAAACAGTGTAGTTTCTTTTAAATAACGCTTTTATCTTATAAGTAGTAAAAGTTACATATTACATGGAATTACGACACTAACATAATTTCAGTAGGTGAAAACTACTTTCTACTTATTAATACTTATTATTTAAAAGAAGCTATTTTTTTCTGCCCCCCCCCCCCCCCCTTTTTGTTTTTTTGGGCCAGACGTAACTGGATCCCAGATAGCACTGCTTTGTTGGCTCAACATCAGCAAAATCATGGTGACCTTTTGTCAGTGCTCTGACGTCGGGGCAAAGTTGGGCAAATGCCAGTGCATACGTTGGGCCCATGTTGGCATCAGTGTTTGGCCCAATGTCATTGTGTTCGTGGGCAACGGAAAATCCAGATCATAACACTGCCTCCAGAGACTTGTACAGTGGCCACTATACACGATGCTTACTTAGGGTGCTTACCCCTTCGCTAATACACCCATCCCTCTGGATTACGGTCAATCTGGACTCATCAGACCAATCTTCCTAGCAAATTTAAGTGTTCTTTTCCTGATTAGTCTCACTAACAATGATGGACACCCATCTGTTTTGTGCCAATCCTCATTTTTCATCAGTTGTGTGTGTATGAAAATGCTCTTACTGTCACTGTTGAACATGGCTCTAATTTGTAAATTATACTATTCACACACACAAAAACGATCTTAAAGAAATCACACATTTCTTGTGAATCCGCACAGCCCCTTACCTGACGACTACTTCCATATCCACATTGCAATTTATAATGTCACCTGAAGGTGGCAGCAGACTATGTTAACACAGTTTACATGCAAGAGCCTACTTGTACACCTGCAAATGGGTTTACTGAATGCTATTTAGTCATGGCTACAGAAGAGCTGAACAGAATTACATATAAAAACAAACAAACAAACAAAAAATCCATTCATGATGATTCTGTAAAGGAAGTGGATTCGCAATTATGTATTAGAAGTCATTAATTTATGTTAGTCATTTATTTCGGTTTCTTTTTGGTTCCTGAATTAGATGAGAAATAACACACACACATACAGTATATACTGTATATAGATGCATCTGAATGAATTAGAATATCATTGAAAAGTTTATTCATTTCAGTAATTCAATCCAAAAAGTAAAACTCGTATTATATAGATTCATTATACACAGATTGATAGATTTCAAGTGTTTATTCCTTTTAAATATAATATTTATGGCTTACAGCTAATGAAAACCCAAAATTAAGGATCTCAGAAAATTAGGATATTACTTTTTAACTACCAATTAAAGAAAATATTTTTAGCGCAGCACTCAATACTTGGTTGGGGATCCCTCTGCATGAATTACTGCAGCAATGCGGCGGGGCTTGAAAGCGATCAGTCTGTGGCACTGCTGATGTGCTATGGAAGCCCAGCTTGCTCTGATAGCAGCCTTCAGCTCTTCTGCATTGTCGGGTCTGGTGTCTTGCATCTTCCCCTTCATAGTGCCTGAGAGATTCTCTATGGGGTTAAAGTCAGGTGAGTTTGCTGACCAATCTAGCACAGGGATACCATGGGCCTTAAACCAGGTATTAGTAGCTTTTGCTTTTGGCAGTGTGGACAGGTGCCAAATCCTGCTGGAAAATGAAATCAGCATCTCCATAAAGCGTATATACATGTGTGTGTACAACACTTACATATAACTGATTTTATATTAGCTCATGCCATATAAAGCAATTTCTCCCAATAAGGGTAAAAAAGCAAACACTTTAAACAAGCTAGTATTTTATTTATTAGTTTGCAGTACGGGTTCTTTAACTCTACTCACAGAAGATTCTTTTAATCAGAGTATTCCTTCTTACTGATTTGGAGTATGATTTTTTTTTTTTCACTTCGGTTTTGCACCTCTACTTTTGAGCCAGTTTGAATCAGTGACACTTTTTGACGCCTTCATGTGTGAGTCAGCCGTGGAAAGTGGGGAAATGAAAACGAGTAAGACTGAAACAGTCCTCCAGCTCCTTCGTGTATTAAACATTAATACACATAAACGTCCTCTGACAGCTCGAAAAGAAACACATGCTTTCAGTTAAGAAAAAGAAAAAAAAAGTTTCAGTTCTCTTTTCTTTAGATGTCCATCAGCTTGATGATAACCGTCTCTGCAGTATACAAGTCTGGTCATTTCTGGCGTCGCCATTTCTCATGTCAATTATTTATTTATTTATTTATTTACTTACTTATTTATTTTATACATTAAATTCGGGAACAACAATTAAACGAATGTTACATTTATGTAAAGTACAGGATTAGCAACAGTTGATGAGACTTGTGATGGAATTCCTGGTAAATGAAACCATTAAACTGATATTCTGACATTTACAGAAGACTCCAAGCACAGTACGGTGATGAGACTCTAAGCTGCAGTAAAACATTTGAATGGAGCAAACAATTTAAACAACGCCATATGGCTGTGAATCGCGATCCCGGCTCGAGGTGGCTCGGAGTCCACTGCAGTCTTTCCCGTGAACATTCAGTGAGTGAAACCTGATCCTTAAAAATCTGGGCTAGGGTTGGGGTGAGAAGAGACGCAGCTGTCTGTGGGAGCTGTACACACAATCATTCACCAACACCACTTGCACGTTACAGGAAGTCGGATGGGAGTCTTCGCCACATCCCCCGTACAGTCCTCATCTCGCTCCAAGCCATTTCCACATGCTTGGCCCATTGAAGCAGCTCCTGGGACATCGGAGTTTCAGACATGAAGTTTCTGACCATGGTTCCACTGAGAAAACTTTCTACCTTGATGGTTTCCAAACACTAGTGAAACACTGCGATAAGTGCATTAGTGTTGGATGGGGTTATATAGAGAAATAAAGAGAAATGTAACTCTCATAACTGTTATTCTTTCTCTTTCTCTATCATGGTGCCCCTGTGCTGCCATGATAGAAAAAGAGAAAGAATGTTGCTTGGTGCCCTGCTTCTGGTTAGAGATCTCGTCCCATGGAGACCCCATGTGGTGACTGGGGACGGTTCCACTTTACCATAAAGATGATCTTGAACTTGGCTGATGAAGACCGCTTTTCTCTGATGGCTTGTGACTGCAGTCGCTCCATAGCTCAGGACTGAAAAGCAGTTTTGTTCCTGAGCCTCTGATGTTATACTGACCATCCAGCCTCCTATCACAGTATGACTGCAGATCAATTCCTTCTATCCACTGGATGAGTATCCATGAGGATGGGTTTACTGTTGAGTCTGGTTCCTCTTAAGGAACCTATGCATAGGCTTGCTCATAAGGAACAATCTGATAATTATGATTTATATATATATGTATATGTACAAATACTTATTTTTATAAATACTTACTTTTTAAACTCATTTCCATACTATGACTAATGTTAAAAATGCTATATATATATATATATATATATATATATATATATATATATATATATATATATATATATATAACTGAATTAAACTCAATAAAGGTGAAAGCGAACGTGATTTATAAATGGATGACATAAAACATTGTATTCACCCCCACTGTTGTAAAACACAATGTAATTCTGGTGTAACCCGTTCTTAAACAGAAGTCAGCCAGTACGTCGCATGGTGTTGACATGTGTGTAATTACGGTGTCAAGTTTCAACCGTTTTTATCTTCTTATCATTATCACATGTTATTATCACTGTTATTAGATACATAGAGCTTGTTTTGGTTTCCATGTTTCTCCTTAACCATGTTTGTCCATCATGTGTGTTGTCCTACATTCTGAGGTTGTCTCCATGTTTGAACCAAAAAAAAAATTTTTTTTTAATGAACGAGACTATTTGTGACCTAAAAAAAAGGAAAGATGAAATGTAATAAGAAGGTAAGATATGGTAAATTGCACTAGAAAAGAATGTAAAATATAAAACCTATATACAAATATACAGTATACAGTTACAATAAAATAAAATATAAAAATTAATATTTTAGAAAGAAATATAATGAAAAATTTTAATATAAAAGTATCAACTGTATAAATTATATAGAACGTGCAAAGGAAAAGATATGGCATGTTGGTATGTTTAGGGCTTTGCTCATTATGGTGGCGCTGGGGCTTGAACTGCTGACCTTCTGATCAGTAACCTGCTGAGTTGCTAAAACTGCCCCGCTACCAGGTCTAACAAGCGATTCCTCTAAGCCAATCACAATCAGCACAAAGTGCTCTCTGTCTTTGATGGTTGTGGGTAGATACGGGTACGAGTGCCAGTATGGCACCAATCCAATCCCCTCTCTAGGCTCCCAGCAACAGATGGCTATAGTGTAGAATCCCCCAGGAATCCCCCGCGCGGTCTCCTGATGACGGGACAAACACTTTTCTGTTTCGAGCCTTTTTGGTCTGTTTCTATTTTGTAACTGTGGAGTCATGTTTAATTTGTACCAAATTCATCCACATTAAATTAAAGTTACATCATTAAAATGAATGATTAAAGTAAACAACTTGATAGGGTTTGTGTTCTGGCTGAACACACAGGCTGTGAAAAACACTATAGGGTTGAAACGTCTTCATGGAGGTTGCAGTCATTTCTTAGACGTCTGATCTAATTGCTCGCGAAGAAAAAAGTTCTTTTTGATTGAGTTTAGTTTTCTTCGTTAAGTGCAAAAAAAAAGCTTCAACAGTTTCTGTTCTCTTTTGTGTGTACGTATGTGTGTGTGTGTGTGTGTGAGAGAGAGAGAGAGAGAGAAGGAGTGCGTGTGAGTAATATAAGGGAGGAAAGCGAAAGTATTTCCTGTCTTGCTTTCTCTTTCATTTTGAGCTGCAGTTCAGCGCACACTTTTGAGCGCACATGTGAACACACACTCTTCATCTCAGAGTAAGTTCCCTTCAAAAGCTTCTTGCATTTTGGCTTTTTTTATTTAAATATCCTGCACAGTTTAATTACATTTCTGTGTCAGCGCAAAGGAAAATGACTGAGAGTAGAGCGTTGTGTCTGAGATCATGTGACAGCTTGTTTTCCGGATCCTTCTCTGCCAGGGTGTTCAGCATGTTGTTGATGTAGGGGGTTTGATTTATCGTCCTCCTTTTCAACAGATGGAACAGAAAGAGAGCCCGATGCGTCTGAGGGAATGGCTGATCGCACAGATCGACAGTGGGAAGTATGCTGGACTGAGCTGGGAGAACGAGGAGAAAACTTTATTTAAAATCCCGTGGAAACATGCAGCGAAGCAGGACTACAGACAGAACGAGGACGCTGCGCTGTTCAAGGTCCCGGATATCGTTAGAGTATCAATTATTCTGATTTATGTTTATACAGGAACAAGGGAAGAGACATTCCAAAATATCTGTGAAAAATAAGCGTTGGATTTGAAGCGTCAGAATTACACAAGTTAACTCTTTCTTACTAAACGATTCTGCGGTATATTCTTTTATTAACAACAAAAATAATGTATGGAGGCATGCAGGTGTAGTGGTTAGCACTGTGACCCCACTGTGGCTGGGTTCGTTTCCCACCTCGGGGTCTGTGTGCATGAGTTTGCATGTTCTCGCCATGCTTGAAGGGTTTCCTCTGGGTACTCCGGTTTCCTCCCACGGTCCAAATATTAATCGGTATCCCAAATTTCCTGTAGTGTATGAAATAAATGAGCATGTGAGTGTGTGTGTGCCCTGTGATGGATTGTGCCCTGCCTCACTCCCTAAGTCTCCTGGGATCGGCTCCAGGCCTCCTGCGACCCTGTATGCAGGATAAAGCGGTATAGATTATGAGTGAATGAGTGAGTAAGAAAACTCATTCAGTGTTGAAGTAACATTCATTGTGTTTAACTATTCTACACTGCAGATTATAAGGAATTGTAATCATCTAAATTGTTGGATCAACTCATAATTTTGAGTTTCTGACAAATGTCATAGCTTAGCCTAGCCTAGCTTAAACATGTTGAGAACACGTAACGTATAGTTGTGAGAAATAAACATGAACATGAATATCATTTTATAATGAAATATCGCAAAAAAAAAGCTGATAACAGAGTACACTGTAAAGTATCGGTAAAGTATTTATCCTCATTATGAAGCAGCTAGCTAGGCACTTTCAGCTCGCTGCTGCCACCCAGAGTCATAAGAAGGTATCGCATTGCATATCGGTAACCTGGGGGAAAAAAAACGAAATAAAAAATTTGCACGACAGATTTCACTTGATGTGTAACACTTTCGTGACATTGTCAAGTTGAAAAATCGGAAGTTGAACCATCGTAAACCAGGACTGTTCATAAATTTTACAACCAATACATGTACAGTGTTTAGTTAACGTAAATTAAAACATTAGACAACTTGTAATAAATACCTAAATTAACTATAACCTATTACCTACATGTAGCATCTCTTTTTAAAATGTAATTTACACATAGTAATACGCATAGAATTAAGTAGAATACACACTCGTGTCAATCAATTATTTTCTGTTTTTGTTCAATAGTAATAAAAAAGAATTGACTCAAATGTATCGAAGTGAACATCTAAAGTAGGGCCAGGATTTATCTTCTATATTATTAAAGTCAATCAGTTAAAATTAGCACCTAGCCTACTGAACTAAACACTTTGTGAGCTAAATTTTTACATAAATTTTTTTTCTTGAAATGGCTTTATTGCGCAATGTAAACAACACCTGATCTTCTGAATGATTCATTGTTGTAATAACACAAAAAAGTAGATTATACAATCAATACTATCTGTACTATAGATAAATACTATAAGTATCTATCTATCTATCTATATTGTGTCTATGCGCATATACATTGTTTAGTCTAGTGTGTGTGTGTGTGTGTGTGAAGATGTCTGTCTGAATGTATGAGCCATTTAACCTATTGTGTGTGTGTGTAATTTTGAATATTTAACTGTATGTCGCTGTGTGTGTTTTCACATTTTCATATGTGTTTATTTTTTGCTGTATGACTGTGTGTGTTTTTCCTTTTGACTATGTGAACTTTAGTTTGTGTGTCTGTGTCTGTGTGTGTGTGTGTGTGTGTGTGTATGTGCACGCATGTGTGTGTCCCCTTATGGCTATGTATATGTTTTATGCTTGTCAACGGGCAAAGCAGGCGATTGCTTGGGGCCTCAGTTGGGGGCCCCTAAAGGATGACAATAATCTACTTTAAAATAATGCACCTAATGCACAACTGTCTCAATGTAAACAAACGTTTGTGTCTCCTTTCGGCTATGTTTATATTGTGCGTAGGCGTGGGCGGTGTATAAAGGGAAATACCGCGAGGGCCGTGACAGAGCCGACCCCTCGGCGTGGAAGACTCGGCTACGCTGCGCCCTCAACAAGAGCTCCGAGTTCCAGGAAGTTTCTGAACGCAGCCAACTGGACATCTCGTCACCGTATAAAGTCTACAGGATAGTGGAGGATACACACACAGGTGAACACACACGTACACACAGGTCAAGTCAAGTGGGCTTTTGTTGTCTTTTCACATCCATATACAGTCCAGATCATTAAACATTTAAGCATTTAAACAACGTTCCTCCAGGACGCAGGTGCTACATACAGTACATACAGTATGGATTAACATTAACAAGGCATACTAGAGAGAGAGAGAGGCTGAAAGCACCAGCGTTCATCCTCAAATCTCATCTAAGTGTGACATCACACAGTTCCGCCAAATCAGATCATTTATCATTTACCTGCAGGACAGTGGACTTTCCAAAAGAAATCCTGTACCTGCGTAAGACATGGAAAGGAGGAAAGAAAAAATACAGGAAATATAGGAAATACTGTAAAAATAAGATTAACGGGATTAAAAAAAAAACATTTTTTTTTAAATGGAGGATTGAAATGATGTCTTGGATGAAAGCTTGAAAGAAAGTCATCCAAATAAAAATGTTTCATTTGCTAAAAACAAAGTTACGATTACATTTTTTAAATAATAAGAAAATGAAGGTAGAAAGAAAGGAAGGAATGCAATGATGCAGGCTGGCGAGCGAGAGAGGAAGTGACAGAAAGAAAACCAGAGCAACAGGTTGGAAAGAAAAAAGGAGCGAAAGAAAGAAAGAAAAAGAAAAATGATTCTCTCCCTCTGTCTCTCTCATTTTCTCTTTCATCATGAGTCTCGTCTCTCTTGTGTCTCTTTCAGAACCTGTCGTGAGTTCAGTAAAGGGCAAAGCATACACTGAATTTCATCATGGCCAGGTAAAAACCACACACACACACACACACACACACACACACACACACACACACACACACACATACAGGATTCTGGAAATCCCCAGTCAGTAGAGTATATTTACATATTAACACATTAACACCCTGCCTGTGAAACTGAAACTGTGAGGAGGTCTAAAGTGTTTTACTGCCACCTAGTGGATAAACTGGTGTACAGTCAAAGGACTAGTCAAACAGTGAGGTGTGTTCTTTAGGTGTTCAGTGAAAAGCCTACAGCTCTGTGCTGATTAAAGCCTCAAAACTCACTCTGTTTAATGAGGTTTAGGGATTTACATCACAGACCGCCGCTGCTTAGAACTTCGAACTTTGTCCACTCTGCTGAAAATCGAACATAGCTGTCCGTACAGAAAGATACATCGTACTGTACATCTTTTTGCCAGTCTCTCTCATCATGAGTCTTTCTCTTCCTGTCTCTCTCATAAGTCTTTCACTTTGCCCCTGTCTCCCTTTTCCCCTCCTCATTCTCTCTGTCTCGCTGATTGTCTCTCACTCTTCCATCATATGTCTCTTTCTTGGCCCACCTTTCTCTCATCAAAGGTCTCTCCTTCTCTCATAGACTCTCTGTCTCTCTTTCTGTCTCTTATTATAAGTGTCTCTATCCTTCGGTTTTCTTGTCTCAGTCCTCACAGCTATCGCTCTGCTTGTCTCCCGCTCTTATCACAAGTCTCTTTAATGAATTTACAGGCATGGTGGTGAACGATGCACTGAAACATGAAAGTACACTTGATAATCAGGTCCTGGCCTTTGATGTTTAAACGTGATAGTAATTCCTGAATTATAAATCCGGACTTAAGAGCGGTATCATCTGTATTAATGAGCTGTATTACAATTCAAAATTTGGCGAAAGACCGCAATCATGTAACTGATTAATACAAATGTTAACTGCTATACTGTACAGTAGAATACTTTGGTAGCTTGACTGAGGATATGGAGGTGCGGATGCGTCCACGTCAGTTATTTGTAAAATTACATAAAATGTGACACACATGATTTCATGAGCTGAACTTTAATGTTTTTTTTTTTTTAACTGCAATTTAATTAGGTTGGAATTTCAAAGTGAAAAGAAAATGAGTTTTTGTGCTAAGGTTTATATTCAGATAAGCAGTTATTTGTACACACAGCTTTCTTGGAGACATAATGGGAAAAAAATAGCTCATTAACTCTGACTGTGTGATATATATTTTTTAGGATGCAGTACATGACAACTCAAATAACAGCAGAGTATCAGACGGTTAGTAGA
>JAAGKR010007369.1:0-37145 GCA_011419295.1 Clarias macrocephalus | reverse complement strand
TAAAGACTGCTCCTCACACCCCCTTCCTGCTCAGCTCACACTCTGTAACTTTAAAACTTGGCTGTCATGCTGGATCTCGGCTCTCCTTTTTGGATTCCAGGCAGCCTGATGAATATAAAAATACTCTTAAAAAAAACAGGCTTTTGATATGTTACCGTACAAACCTCTTAACTAAGAGAGAGAGCATTCTGAAGCTTTACGCCTACCGTCAGTCACATGAGATGTGTAGCTCCAGTGCTTTATATAAAATGTTTTGTAATGCACTGTAGCACTGCTGAGTTCTGGTTGAGCAGGACACAGAGAGACCTGGATAACCTTTTAGCGCTGCTGTCTGTCCGAGAGCTCCACAGCTGACCGGGCACTGCAGGGAGCCATGCGGCTGATCTGCATTGTGTCAGAACCCAGGTACGGTATATAAGGAATATGTGCCAAATGCTGCGCGCAACTTCTGACAAGCGCTGTCAAACACACCGGGTCCAAGGGACTAGTGGGGGGAAGTGTGGTTTTATGTGAAGTAGTCATAAATCAGCTTAAGTAGAGCATTATGATTTGCATGACCTAGATTACTCTTAACCAAATATCACATATCTGCCAATATTCATAGGCTAGGAAAAAAAAAAAAAAAACGCTGCTTAGAAAACAAAAGGCACATCACAATGACTACATGTCGATATGCATTTTTCAATTTGCAATGAAAACCTTGAAGGGCCTCATAAAGGGGAAAAATAAAATGACAGCAAGATGTTGGGCCACAACAAGCTGCCAGAAGAGCGTCAATGCATATTCACATACACTGTAGATTTCACAAGTTTCTTGAACTGTGTTGGATGGAGACATGAATCAGGCGACTCGGACCACCACAATATAGGATTTATGTTGTTTGCTAACTGCTAAATTGTTGCATGCAGTACACTTGACTGGAAGCATCGTCTCTCATACCGTATTCACAGTATTCACTCATTTTTTTTCATGTATGATTACAGTAAAATATTGCACTGGTTCTCAACTGCCCTGCACATTTTAGTGCTTTCTCAGCTTCCAGCACACCTGATTTAACTCATCAACTAATTAACAGCCTTTTCTTAATTGGGTGTGGTAACAATAAGGCACAATAAGCCATTTTATCATTAACGCATAATTGCTACTACAACAAAAAGATACCAAAAAGTTTACCAATAAAACAGGGGCAAGGGTTTAATTCCTGCCTCGGAGTCTGTGTGCGTGGAGTTTGTATGTTCTCCCTGTGCTTCGGTTTCCTCCCACAGTCCAAAGACATGCAGATTAGGTTATTTGGTGTTTCTAAATTGGCTGTAGTGTGTGTGTGTGTGTGTGTGTGTGTGTGTGTGTGTGTGTGTGTGTGTGTGTGTGTGTGTGTGTGTGTGTGTGTGTGTGTGTGAGTGTGTGTGTATGTGCATGCGTGCCCCGAGATGGATTGGCCACCATCCAGGTGATAGATGGGCTCTGATCTGTCATCACTAACACCACTTCCAGGTAAGTTGAAAAACTTTCATTATTTATTATAAACCAGCAAACCCATGATGGAACATGGGCACCCAAGGCTCACCAATGGCCGCGGGGATCAAAGGTCTGATCTCATCCCACAGAAAAGCCAACATCGTACAAAGCACCAAAAATGTCAATGCTGGACACAATAAAAAGGTATCAGACCACCCAGTGCACCATGCACAGAGACCAGCAGGAACAGAATTAAAGACCACCGACCCGGCCTCCAAACTCCCCAGATCCCAATGTGGTCATCCCATAAGATCTGCTGGACAAATGTATCCGCTACCAGCATCCTGATGCCAAAAACCAGAGCAAACACAGACAGCAGTTTTAATGTTAATATTTTTATTGTTGTGTGTGATCTGTTTGTGAAATTCCATATTTAGCATAACTAAAACCAATTAACGAGCAGGAATTCCTAATGTACCATAAAAGCACGATTCACCAGCAGTGCTGCAAGTGAACCACTAGGATTAACAGCACATCTCCATTTGCTGAGCAAAGCTCTGGGTTATGCTTTTACCGTACTAGATATCATTAGTACATGTTTTGGTAAATGGAATAAGACTAGCTAAGTACTTCTGATAGTGTTTATGTACACTCTGGCGAAACCACTTTGTACAATTGTACATCATCAGTGTACAAATGAAAATCAAACAGAAATGACTAGAGAGCTATAGCAGAACCATTCGAGACACCATATTTCACTTTTTTAGGCTCTGAAGAATTTCCAGAAATAAACATAACTTTCAAGCAGGATCTAGACCAGGCCAGGAGCTGTCTAATGAATCACAGAATGATTGAAATGACTGCATACATGAACAAGTCATACCAGGAATAAGCAGCCAGCATGCTGTGTCTCCTCCCTGCTATTCACTTAGTAATGAAAGGTAAACCCAACAAGCCCCAGAACCAAAGGGGAGAACCTCTCTCTCTCTCTCTCTCTCTCTCTCTCTCTCTCTCTCTCTCTCTCTCTCCATCTGCTCAGTCAGCTAAGAAACCTCCATATGGTTGTTCACTTCACCCCCAATCATCCACAGCAGAACCACATACCCAGTCCGGTGCTAAAAGCCTTTACAGCCATTCTTCCTGATGATTGCCTTTCAGCAGAAAGATCAGCACTGTGAAGAGATAATCAAACCTTCTGATCTAAACAAGTAAATAGTGACCAATTAAGCAACAATGCTGAGGCTGAATTATAAGGAGAGAAATCCGTCTGTAATCTCTCAGCTTCAGGGTCCTTAATCAGGCTTAAAGCCGTTTTAATCCGAACAAGTCACTGACATCCTTCATGTTCACAGGCAATGAGAAGGGAGGAAGAGGAAGAGGAATAAGGGACAGAAGTTGATTAAAAACAACACAGTGGAAGAAGAGCTCATCGGCTTTATTGAGGCTCTGGCATGCCTCCCTGCTAATTTGTGCCTATCCCTCTCGCGCCTCCATTCCTCTCCACTGGATTCATAAATCTCGTTCCTATTATCCTGCTAATTAGCCGGGATTACAGGAGCATGTAATGCCCCTGCTTCCCAATAGATTGATTGGAAGATGGTCTCTTTGTTTTGAAATCACTTTCTGATTGATGTACAGAGCCCTAGTTTGCAATTGTAATAGCCCAGATGTTAACAATCAAATGTGTTTCCGCTTCAAGAGGTAACAGTCTGTCATGGAAGAGGAGTTAGCCGAGCGTGTAACGACACCTCACTGGAGTGCAAGCGGGGGGAGAGGAGAGAAGAGGAGAGGGGTTTGATGAGACATAGCCTATGGCCTTATACATCATGACAGAAAGGGTTCAAACACCCTTGATCCGATGATGGTCTCATCATAGCAGACTCCGACAAAGAGCTTTGTGATAATGTATTTATTTAGAATTTACGCATAGAATTTAATCTGCTGGAGTCAATGTACTGTGCCCTGCTCTACTGTACTCCATTCTGAGATTTCAAATGAATGCTGTCAATGGTTTGTGGAAATGAATGCCGCTACTAAGCATGAAACTAATTAAGTGACAATGGTGAGACTATGAGACTGATCTTTTCAACTGAAAGCTGATTTAATTCAAACAAGGCACTGACACTTTGCATTTGTATAATGACTGTGGAGAAAGGAAAAGAGAACGGGTTATACTGTTTCAGGAGCTCGGTATATGCTAAAGCTTAGGTAGAACACTATGCTAACGCTATAGCCATTCGTTCCGTCATGTGATTGAAGAAGATTGTCTGGACTTTTTCCAATCTTTAACTTTCCGGTATCAATGTGCCTCAGATTCTGGTTTTGGCTGACAGTCATGGTACAGTAGTAGTGTAATGCACTAGATGAGATGCTTTTCTCCTCAGCATGGTTGGTGGTTATACATGTACTGTATGTGTGTCTTGTAACAACAAGATGTTTCCACCCATATAACAGTCTCTGAAATACTCAATCGAAACCATGTGGTACCAACAACCATAGCACAGTCGTAGAGACCGCACGTTTCCCCATTATCACATTCAATAGGAACAAACATAACAGAACGTCTGACCCGTATCCTTATGGTTCGACCTGATACTTCATGATCGGCTGCATAAATGAACAAGGTGGCAGGTGTTCCTAATAAAGTGGTCGATATAAGCAAACTAAGATCTTTCTTTTTATTATTATTATTATTATTATTATTATTATTATTATTATTATTATTTGGACAACTTTTTGAACACCTGTGGCTATTGCAAAACACCAGTAGAGGGCACAATTGCCTCACTGAAACCCATCTCACCTCTTGTGTCTTCTACTTTTTCCCCCTCTCCTTGCACCTCACCAATAAATCACTTTCCTCCATCGTTAATGGATATAGAGGCAGATCGTGAGTGAGCTATCTGTGGCGTAATAATTTAAGGGAAGATCCCCCAAACTGATTGTGGTGAAAGGTTATTTATTTCAACAATAATGTGAAGAAAAAAAGATGGAGTCAAAGTGAGATTAGTGTGCCGTTACTGGAGGCTGCTGCACTTAAACTGGAAAGCGTGGAAATTGGGTTCACATAGGCAGCACAGGGACAATGACTGGCTTTACTCCATCTTTTTGCATATGCTGCATGCTGGGATTTCACAGGTGTGTGTGTGTGTGTGTGTGTGTGTGTGTGTGTGTGTGTGTGTGTGTGTGTGTGTGTGTGTGTGTTAATGGGTGAGACTGGGTATATGGGTATGTGCATGGCAAAGCTTTCAATGCTGCAGTCTTTAGACCTTGAGAGATGCCCTGTTTGTCCTGTGTCTGTCTGAATAAGCCTCCACTACTGTAGCTTTACTCAGAACAGAAAGGACATCATGGTCGGATTTGTTATGACCGCCGTGATTTGAAGTTCAGGATGTGGATTTGATCAAGGATGCTTTGAATGTTATTAATGTCCTTAACCTAATCAGTCATAGTTCATTGTGCACGCATTTTTGTATTTTGATCTACTCGCTTTCTGCTTTCAAAAATCTTTATATGCTTTACATACTTGTTTTGTTAGATGACAGGCTATGGAATTTTACTAAATGTATAAAGCATAAATTGATTCAATAATAATAAAAAAAGTAGTGTACCAGTTATGTCAGTTTGCACCAAGGTTAAAACTTTATATATAAATATCAGATTGATATGATAAGATTGCTTACTTCATCGCCGACCACTTTATTAGGAACACCCACCATTCTGCTCAAGCCTAAAGTTATATAATTTTAATCTTACATTCTTATAAAAAAAAAATATATATATATATTTTTTGGATTTTAAAATAGTTTATTTGCTATGGAATTTATGCTTTCTAAATTGTAATATGTAACCTGATATGTTTTTGTGCTCTTTCAAATAGATCCCCAGGCCAAGGAATATGGTTGCTTAGACATACCTCTCTCTCTCTCTCTCTCTCTCTCTCTCTTTCTCTCTCTCTCTCTCTCTCTCTCTCTCTCTCCATCCATTCCTGTATTTACACTGGGCGGAGATGGCATGTCCTGACTCGAGACCTGAGTACCAGTCCCCTATGAGATCTGTGGGACCTGTGTTACCTCAGGACATGGACCTGCTGTTCATATTGTGCCTGGATGACATGTGACAAATGGTGATATCCTTCAGTTCTCCTCCTGGTTAAATTTTGGGTCATCTTAACATAACTGAGACTGAGAAGAACAGACAGGTGAGCTGAGGTGAAGTGAGATAGATATTAAACACTGCCTATAGACCTTAGGTTTAGTCATGTTCGCTTATCTTCTTGCCCTCTATCCTACTGTATGTGATGCGTAACACAATCATTCATTTAATTTGATATGGTTACATACTGTATGCTCTCTTAAAAGTTTGAACAAAAAGTTGAAAACTGAATATATATTTAATACTCTCGATGCATCCTTTGTTCTTGTGTGAGAGAAGGACAACAAAAAGGTAAGAGACATAAAAGCTCTGCCTTCTGTTCAACTTTCAGCTCTCTCTCTCTCTCTCTCTCTCTCTCTTCTTTTTTTTTAATATTAAAAGTACAGGGTGATTGATAACCTGTCAGTTATTGGAATAATCAGGACGAATCCCAGCTGGCTCAGCCGAGCTTACCCACCACCCCCATTTTTTATGCCCCCCATATCAGCCCAACACATCCCCTCTCCATTCAAAAGCTGTAATTGAATGAGTTTTTGTCATTATTGTGATTAATCATATTAATTTGTACTAATTAAGAGATGGTTTGAAGTGATGACAATTAGATTAATGAAATTAGTTTTAACTTTCTCTCTCCCCCCTTTAACACCATGGCTTCTCTCTCTTACCTTATAGCACAAAAGGGAGGGAAACCATAGCAAGACTGTTATGAAACAGTTGGCAATCTAGATTTTTGGACTAATTGAATGTCTGATTTTATTAATGATGAAATTTATAAAAGTCCTTGGGGGGAAAATTAAAGCAGATTCAGCTGGTGTAAGAGGGAAATTAATTAAAATTCCTGAAGATACTCTTCACATTAAAGGCACAGAGCCTCCTCAACCCCTGGTCTGAGAGTTTGGCATAGAATGCCCAAGCTGTAAAGGAAAAATATAGGCCTCTAAGTGCTTTCTAAGATGGGCTTTGGAAGCTTCGTAGATTAATAACAGCGGAGTGTGATTGGCTGAATCGTACACCAATCACATGAGCGAGGTTTTATTTTTGTTTTTCAGATTCTAGGGAAGATCTCTAGACATGGGGAGCCCTGACAACACTCTCAAGACACACACAAGGGTAAAACACCAGTGCTATTCACACAACACAAAAGTGTGTGTGTGTGTATGTGTGTAATAGTTTATATGTGTGTGTAATATCTGTGTATACTGTATATATACACAATAGTCTATACGTGTGTGTGTGTGTGCATATATGTGTCAGAGAGAGAGGGAGAGAGAGAGTGTTTGGACCCACCCTCTCTTCAGTTTTTTATAACTTTCAACATTTTCCATTAATACTGAGAACATCCAGAAAACTTAAGTCGGAATGGAATTATGTAGTAAACAAAACAGTGTTTAAAAACCAATAATATGTTTTATATTTTAGATTGTACGTTGCAGCCAGGTGCCGATAATCATCAGCCACTGATCATCAGGAGGGGTGCAGACCTCTATAAAAGCACAAGTTTTGTCAGTTTGCTGGTCTGCAGCATTCAGGTGTGTGTTATAAGCAATGGTCTTAGAGAAGTAATTGTTGCTGCACATCAATCTGAAAAGAGTTCTAAAACCATTTTCAAACAATGTAGAGTTCGGGGCTCAACAGTGATAAAGATTATTCACAAGTGTTAAGCATTCAGGACATTTGCCAATCTTTCCCAGGAGGGGACGTCCCAGCACATTCACCCCGTATAATGCTCAGTGAAATGAAAAAAGCACAGGCGCCTTGCAGCCATTGAATAGGGCCAGTTCATAGACCATGAGCTTCTCTTTAAATCAGAGTATCAGTGAGGCCATCTGTCGGACAGGTAAGCCTGGTCAATATTAGGTCATGCAACAGGACAATGATCCGAAGCCACATCAGAAAATCTACATCAGAATGGCTAAAACATAAAAGAATCAAAGTCCAGACCTCAACCCTATTCAAATGCTGTGGCGGTACCACAAGAGAGCTGTTCACAGATGTTTTTTTTTTTTTTTTAATAATAAAAACACATAGAATTAAAAGAGGTGATACTAGGTATTACACACACATGTTGACTATACAATGTTGTGACTATACAAGATGCTCAGTGGTTAGAGGATGGTAACCAATAAACTAAATGTTCTGTAGATTACTAGCATCAACACCTCTGCTAGTCTTATTGCCTACAAAAAGCACTGCACTGAGTTAGGGAGAAAAGTCACAACTCAGCTTTATTATACACGTGATACTGGTCCCAAGTTACCTAAGGTTGGCCTGAATTAGTAAACTTAGTGTTCATACATGAACCGAACAAACAAAAGTCTTGGTACTGTGCACAGCTCGTCACAAAGAGGTCCGGAGTTAAGCAAAATGTCTATGATACGCTTCTCTCATTACTTTCTCTCTTTTTCCCTGCAGAATACTTTCCCCTCAACCAAAGGTGTCCGCGATAGAAATGAGCGCCCTTGTGGTGATGTTGGGTAATGCTTTGCGGACTCATATCTCCCAGCCGTTACAAAGTGACACATGCGCACTGATACTGAGCATGGGAGATGATTACCCACAATCCAGCAGTGCATGAGAGAGAGAAAAACCATTGGCTCAGCTTTGATCACGTGACCCTCGGCAGACAAAGCGCATGCGTAGTACTCGTATATCAAAACCTCGCTCGTTTATTAAGTTACAATTTATTAAAATAAAAAAGAATTGCTTGTCTTGCAAAACATTCGCGGACCAAGTTACTTGCAATCCAAGGTTCCATTGTATATTGAAGTATTCAAAAAAAAAAAAAAAAAGACAGCTCTCTTTAATAAAACACTCCTGGCTGACTTTCAGCTTCAGTTCCAATCTTCTAATATTGTATTTATAAGGGAATTTCAATTGACTGATACGTTTGCATGGACAAAGTCTTTCTATTTAAGCTACAGCTGCACGCAGTCTGACTCAGGTGTTAGTGAGGCCACGGCCAGATGATTGACACTTCCGGCAGCACGTGTCGCAACGGGCACGGTGCGCAGGGAGGGTGGGAGTTTGACACTCGTGTTGGATGGGCCCTGGCCGCACTCCTCTGTTTTGCATATTCACAACACTGTCTACTTCTCCACAGGCCAATTCATAATTAACAGCTGTTGAGTTGTCAAAAGTGGCCCTGGCCATGGCACATGCAAATGTGCTTTTATTCTTACACCGGACCTTCGTGTCATGACTGGATTTTATAGGCCATGATCCCTGTCTCTTTCTCTCTCTCTATTGCTCTCACTAAAGACACACACACACACACACACACACACACACACACACACACACACACACACACACACATACACATACAATGAATGATAGACATGCTCTTGCAATCTACAACACTGACGTATTCTGAGTAGAAAGTAGTCCACACTCCAGCCCAGCATGCCCCCTATCCTTGTCCCTGTGTCAGGTCCCAGTGCTGGCATAAAGACCCTGCTGTCTACCGGAGATGGTGTGTGTGTATGTGTGTATGTGTGTGTGTGTGTGTGTGTGTAAGGAGAGGTGGGGGCAGTATGAAAATGAGGCCTGGCGCCCTGCCGGCCTCGCGCTATGTGTGTTTGTCATGCTTGTTTAGCCGAAGTTGAAATGTAAATATGGACCGTGGGAGATCGGCGCGGCGATATGCTGCTTGAAATTCTAATAAACAGGTAGCTGTCCACTTGTTATAAATGATACCCATAAAAGGAGGGTGATCCCTTTAACTGATAAAGATGAAAAGTAATTGTTTGCGCTCACACAAAATTAATCAGATCAAAAACAGGTGCAATCATTTTAAAAAGACAGAGGGTCTATAAAATAAAAAAGTAAAATGTGATAAAGTGTTGGCTATCTGGCGCGGTCCGGTGGAGAGCATTAAAATAATACGGAGAGCTAGTATTCAAGAGTGGAGAGATAGCATTATTGCATATATTTAAAGTGCAGAGATGTTTATATGTGAAAAGTGCAGGTACACAAAAGGTGGCTGAAGGATACAAGGTCACAAAAAAAAAAAAAAAATGCAGTGCCACTCCGTCTGATGTTATGAGAAAAGCAGTAAACAGGGAGAAGCAGAGAAGAGCTGGCTGACTTGTGAAACTTTCAGAGTGGAATTATTTCCGAACGGGACAAAGGGTAAAGCAAATAAGTAGTGATAGCTGATGGTCCAAAAGCAAAATGTTGCCCAAATCCACCACTTTTTTTGTTTTTTATAGTGTATATCTTGACGGCATAGTGGTGCAGCGTTTAGCAATGTGGCCGCGCACCTCCAGGGTTTTGTTTGAGTTCCCTCTCGGGTCCTCGGGTTTGCATGTTCTGCCCGTGCTTGGTGTTGTTCTCTGGGTACTCCGGTTTCCTCCCACAGACATTATGCTCATTAGGTTAATTGGCATAACAAATTGAGATAGATTGGCACTTAACATTTGGAACTCGGTTCGATTGCACTGAATTGTTATAAAAATACATAATGCTTTTAAGGTGGGG
The DNA here is from genome assembly GCA_011419295.1 of Clarias macrocephalus. Lineage (NCBI taxonomy): Eukaryota > Metazoa > Chordata > Actinopteri > Siluriformes > Clariidae > Clarias > Clarias macrocephalus. The sequence continues at coordinate 27,056 of JAAGKR010007369.1, read as the reverse complement.
ATTTTATTTACCAGCTATGATTTTGCCTTCATTTTTATCTCTCCATCATCATCATCTATACCGCTTTATCCTGTATACAGGGTCGTGGGGGGCCTGGAGCCTATCCCAAGGGCATGAGGCAGGGTAGACCCTGGACAGGGTGCCATTCCATCGCAGGGCGCACACATACAGTACACACACTCACACACTACGGGCGATTGGGGAACACCAATTAGCCTAATCTGCATGAATTTGGACTGTGGGAGAAAACCAGAGGAAACCCACCAAGCACGGGGAGAACATGCAAACATGCACACAGAGGTGGGAATCAAACCTGGCTGGCAATCGCACCCAGACCCTGGAGGTGCAAGGCGACAGTGCTAACCACTAAGCCACCGTGCCTCCCCATAAGGTTTTAGTACAGATGGGTTTTATTCATTTGTTTATTTTCCATGCAGGTTTTCCTGCATAGGGTCATGGGGGGCTTGGAGCCTATCCCAGAGAAGACAGAGCAGAAGGTGGGGGAACACCCTGAATAGGGTGCCAACTCATCACAGGGTGCAAATGCACACCCACACACACACCACACACACACACTCACACACAAATCAGCCTAGAATGCATGACTGGGGAAACTGGAGAACCTGGAGGAAACCCTCAAAGCGCAGGGAGAACATGAACCCAAACCGAAGGTGAAATTTTCCGCAAATTATTATTCCCATTCATAAAAATGCGACAGACCTGTGTGTTAGGTTAACAAATTGTTTAAGCAGTCAGTCATACAAACAGTATGCTTGTATACAGTTTCCATCCAGACACAATTGTGAGACATGAGACATGCATAAACAATCCTGCATCAATATAAAGCCACTCCCATGGCTTCTGGTCCAAATATGATAGCACACCTGGAGTGTGCAGCATGCACAGTAAACATTTTGTATTTTCACAGCTTGGACAGACGCTGCAGTTACTTTGGCCAAATCCCCCCTCTGGTCCAACTTTATACAGTCTAAACATCCCACAAATACAACAACATAAAGCTGGCCACTGGCCTGATCTGTCTGTTTGCAGCAGCATGGGTGAGAGAGAGGATGTGTGTGTCTGTGGTCTTATGGCCTCGAGGCACACCGTGAACCAAAATTCATGGGATTTTCAGTGCTTTACTGTGTACTCATGACCAAAGTTTGCATCAGTAGAATAAAAAAAAAAATTATTATGTATGAAATCAAAGAAAGCTTATGGCATGCTGTTAAAGGAAGATATTAACCAGCAGGGTGGTGTTTATTCTTTTTTCAAAAACAGCACATTTCCCCGAGATCATTGATTACAGTTGTCATTTATTTTTAAAAGACATCATATTTTTGTGCCACCTGGGCAGCTCTGGTCCTTGAGGTATGACTCCACAAGAGCTCTGAAGGGATTGCTGTGGTATCTGGCACTGGGATGTTAGCAGCGGATCCTTTGGGTGGTTTGGCTCCCAACAAGCATGGATGAGAATTGGGTGCCCATGATTCAGTCATCAGTTTACTGGTATATAATTGATAATCAGTGTTAACATTATCTATCATCTGCAAATATTATCATGATACAACTGTTGTTACTGCACCAACCTGTCTTTTTTTTAGTCTTGAATAATATTTATTCATTCATTTTCTATATCGCTTATCATGTACTGTATACAGGGTCACAGGGGCATGTAATGAATCATATCCCAGGAGACTTTGGGCACGAGACAGGGTTCACTCTGGACAGGGTGCCAATCCATCACTATGGGCAAGTCTTTGAACTGTGGGATGAAACCAGAGTGCCTGGAGGAAACCCACCAATCACAAACCCAGGGTGAACATGCAAACTCTACGCACATAGACCCGAGGTGGGAATCGAACTCTTGATTCTGGACATCCGAGGCCAGAGGGCTAACAACTATACCACCATGCAGAGAGTATAAATACTCACTCACTCACTCACTCACTCACTCACTCACTCACTCACTTATCTTCTATACCGCTTTATCCTGTATTCAGGCTCATGGGGGGTCTGGAGCCTATCCCAGGAGGCTTAGGGCACAAGGCACGGTGCCAATCCATCGCAGGGCACACCCATACACACACTCACACTCTCATTCACACACTACGGGCAATTTGGGAACGGCAATTAGCCTAATCTACATGTCTTTGGACAGTGGGAGGAAACCGGAGTACGCGGAGGAAACCCACCAAGCACGGGGAGAACATGCAAACTCCGACAGTGCTAACCACTACACCACTGTGCCGCCCGAGTGTATATATACTGTATTATTTAAATGAGCGTCCATGTGACTGCAGAAAATATTAGAATGTGCACATTAATATAAATCTAGGGAAAAAAATAGATTTGCCTTGAACTACTGTAAGAATCACTGCTTCTGATGATGAATGAACCCAATTTGACTCATCAGAATGAAGAATTCAACACTGTAGCAGTGTAGAGAGATGTACAGATTCTTCTTTCATGTCCATGTAACCTTTAAAAATCGCTGGATAAATATAACACATAATATGTAACTCTAGCCATGAGTAACCAGGTCAAGTATTCGGAGGCCTCGTCTCTCACTCTCTTTCTCTTCTTCGCTCTCTCTCTCTCTCTCTCTCTCTCTCGCTCTCTCTCTCTCAAAGCCACCTGTTCCTCAGCCGATCATAAGAGAGCGCCGTCATAACACTCACACAACCAAAAGGCCCTGATGTAGCCGCACACACTGCCTACCATGTCATTTGAACCAATCAACAAGTCTGCAGTCGAACGACTGTCTGGCCTGCCTCCATCATCCAGCGCGCACACACACACACACACACACACACTCCACTCCGGAGAGGCTCAGCTGCTGTGGCGACTGTCTCGTCTGGTTAAACGCACACGATTGTGACTGAAAGGCAGAAGACGACGGAGCGAAGCCGCGGCTCCAGAGCTGTTTCCCTTCAGCAGCTCATGAACTCCTCCCCAAAGCACGACTCTCTCTCTCTCTCTCTCTCTCTCTCTCTCTCTCTCTCTCTCTCACACTTTCTTCATGTCTGGCAGGTTTGTAATGGAGATAATTGTACAATAAAAGCTATTCTCTAAATCATTTCCCCTCTGTCCATACAAGATTGATCATGGAACTGATTCTTCCGACCACCGTAATTTTCATATTTAATGAGCGTGACTCCAAAACTATTACACTAATTAGTCAAATCTCACATATCGTTAATGATGCTCGCAGTAATTAATATTGTATTTAATTAAAAAATGACCCATTTCAGTGGCTCGCACAGCTTCACTGGCTGACTCGCTTGCCTGGGGGTGTAGTGTGTGTGTGTGTGTGTGTGTGTGTGTGTTGAATGGGGAGGGGAATCTGGAAGGGGAGATGATGATGATGATGATGATGATGATGAACAAGAAGGAGGTGGGATTTAGGGGTAAGCTATGTTACTTTATTAATTTCCTACACCATCTTTCTAAATGTCAGTTCATTTTTTAAATATTCTACTGTAGTTTTTAGTCTCTATTATAATGAATTCTATAGAATATATTTTGTTACCCAGACATAAAATACTTAAGTGTTACCTCTGATAGTTAAGCAACCTGTGGTTGTGGTATGAGCCTGCTTGGTTTGTTCATGGACCTGAGAGACGTATGTGTGTGTGTGTGTGTGTTTATTTGGAGATGCTGCACCGATGCTCCATCACAGCCTAAGCAGTTGGCCCGGTTGATTAATGGGACTCCCCCCCCCTCTTGCTTCCACAGTGCAGAGACTGGAAAATCTCCAGTTTACACAAGAATTGCTTGAAAAATGAGATCTGTGACTACATTCTTTTCATTAGCAGCGTTCGACAGCGCGGCACTCAGGAGAGAGCAGCAGCCTCCTAATGCTTCACTGTGCCACAGCCTCAACAGCTGTTAACAGCTCTCCTGATTACCACCCACATTCATGTCACAAACAAAGCCACTCATTACATTTAGACAACAATTAGAGAGAGGAAAACAAAGTTTGTAAACTCAAGGCGCTCAAGGCAGGATGGAGAAGAGTTTTTGCATGGACCTGAGAGACAAGTGTGTGTGTGTGTATGTGTGTGTGTGTGTGTGTGAGAGTGTGTATCTGAAAGAGAGAGAGAGAGAGAGAGAGCATGGAAAAAGAGGTGGAGCGGATTGAGATGGAAAAAAATTAATAAACCTAAATGTTCCATAATTATGATGCCAGCTGTATATCCCTGTGAGGAAAAAACGTCATGGTCCAGGAGGAATATTATGATAATGGCAGAGTTTTTTTTTTTTTTGCCTCCCAGATTTCAGTGGAAGTCACGCTGTCACTGGCAATTTTCAATTTTCTTTCTTTTTTTTTTGTAAACATTGGAAATGAACTCCTGGACCTTATTATAATTCATAATTTATATACTGTGTACATACTGTACATACATATACATACCCACACACATATCTATCCAACTGATTTACACAGTCTCCTCTTAACAGTTGTTCTAGAGACGTGTCTGCTGCTAGAACTCTGTGTGGCATTGACCTGCTCTCTGATCTGCGCTGCTGTTAACCTGCGATTTCTGAGGCTGGTGACTCGGATGAACTTATCCTCCGCAGCAGAGGTGACTCTTGGTCTTCCTTTCCTGGGGCGGTCCGCATGTGAGCCAGTTTCTTTGTAGCGCTTGATGGTTTTTGTGACTGCACTTGGGGACACTTTCAAAGTTTTCTAAATTTTTCGGACTGACTGACCTTTGAATGAGACCTTTGAAGTCTTTGAATGAGAAGGTGTGTCCGAATTTTTGGTCTGTACTGTACAAATACAAATAATCCCTTGTGTACAAATACAAGTACAATGTGATCATACATGTTTTAGAAGTTATTCATTAAGTAAACATGTATACATACCCACACACGTATATACAGTGGAACCTCGGATTGCGAGTAACGTGGTTTACGAGTGTTCCGCAAACCGAGCAAAGATTTAAAAAAAATTTTTATTCGGAAACCGAGCAAGTATTAGTTTACGAGCGCCGAGTATCATGCTTCACACATGCGACTCTTATTTTGACACCAAGCGTCACTCTCTCACCCCCCACGGCTTCGCAAACACACAGAAACACTGCTCGTGCGCGCGCAATTTGACACTGAAACACACGCACACACACAGACGCTCTCTCCCCTTTTCACCCCTGCCGGCTTCACAAACACACAGAAACTCGAGCGATTCTATTCAAAGGTAAGGTGCTGGTTCATTTTTTTTTTTTTTTTTTGTTTTTTTTTACTTAGCAGCAGTAAAGTATGCGCTCACACCAGGTCAGAGAGATTTTTTTTGTTTGTGTGTGTGTTCCGTTTGTTGTGAAACTTAAGTGATTCCTTTAGTATGCGCTCGTGCCATCTTAAAAAGCGATGTGGGGAGAGGGAGGAGGAGTGTTACTGTGTAAAACGAGGCGAGGGAAGGGGCTAATTCCACACACACACACACACACACACACACACACACACACACACACACACACACACGGCGTGTGCGCGCACCAACGGAAACACTTATCTGTCAGGATTTATTTGTACTTTAAAGTACAAAGGTAAAGTGCAGATTAATTTGTTTTATTTTCATTTTATAGATTGTATTAATAATTTTTTATATATTTATTTTTGGGGGCTGTGGAACGAATAATTTGAGTTTTCATTATTTCTTATGGGAAATGATGATTTGGTTTAAGAGTGTTTTGGAATACGAGCCCACTTCCGGAGCGAATTATGCTCGTAATCCAAGGTTCCACTGTATTTGACTTTATCTATCTATCTATCTATCTATCTATCTATCTATCTATCTAGTGGCACCTGTATATATGTATATGCATTTTGTCGTTACACTGACACCTGGAAATGGGTGGGATATATGAGGCAGCAGAAGCCAGATTGTGATGGCTAGATGACTGGATCAAAGCAGCTCTAAAATTGCAGCTCTTGTGGGATGTTCCTGGTCTACTATGGTCAGGACCTACCAAAAGTGGTACATTGAAGGAAAAAAAACACTGAACTGGCGACAGTATCATAGGCGGCCAAGGCTCACTGACACATGTGGGGAGCGAAGGCTGGCGGAGGCTCCGATCCAATAGAAGAGCTACTGTAGCTCACATTGCTCATTGACGGTTCTGAGAGAAAGGTGTCAGAACACACGGTACATCAGTGTTTTGGTATATATTGCAGAGGGCGGGGTATGATAATAACTATTATTATTATTATTATTATTATTATTATTATTATTATTATTATGGTTCAATATACAATAAAAACACAAAAAGTGCTATTTAATATTAGTACCAGTACAACTATAAATCTGATGTTAATACAAAGTTTTAACAACTGAGTACGGAATGATCATATTTTGGTCAGTATCTTATGAATAAATTTTTTTTTTCGTATGACTTACTGTATGACTTAAGTACAATTTGATCATGCATGTTTTAACATGTAACAATGGATTTCACCGTATTACGCCCTTAAACTACACATTTATTCTGAAGCAAGCAGATGAACAATATGCATCCATGTGGAAATGAATTAATGACACCTGAAAACTAAACAGGTGTCCTACAGGTAAATGTATTTTTAAAATCTTTTTAAACTGTCTAAAAGAGACATCTATACAGTTCATGCAACTCTTAGGTACGGAGTGTGTTTTATTCCACACACTGAATTACAGTGATCAAGATCTTTGTCTTCTAAGTAGCTTTAGATTATTGTTCTGTACTGTATATGGGTTTACCCCAAAACACCAGAGGAATACAGAATGTTAACCAGCTGTTAATTCATAACACAAGATGACCACACTAGATCATGGAGGCCTGACATTTTAAGTACTAAAATACTAGCATATGGTTGAATAATGAAAAAGAAAACAGGTTTTACCCTTCTGCCTCCTTGTGGTAACCCTTCAGAGACAGACACTGATGGTGTTGTATTTCTTTATCTAAATAAGATTAAGCTCTTGTTTAAACCCATGGCTGCATCAGCATGGCGTGCCATGATGCCTGAGAAATAGTGTGTGTGGATGAAATACCCAGGGCACCTCATATTATCTTTATTTATGTCCTCTCCAGCAGAACCAAGGGTGCTGTATGTGTGTGTGTAAGAGAGAGAGAGAGAGAGAGAGAGAGAGAGAGAGAGAGATGCGCTCAACAATGTAATTGGGGTGATGAAAAATTATCGTGATTGGGGTAGCATACCCGCTCCTCCCTCCCTCTCTCTGTTTTCTCTCCCCTTCCTCATTCATACTTGCCGCTCCCCCTCCTCGGCCCCCCGGACCAGCAATAAGATCTCAGGGCCCATCTGTCACCATCTAATATGACAAAGTTTTTATCGCGTGTATTAAGGCGGCCAGATTAAAAAGTAAATATGGCAATCTCACTAGGGCCCCTTTGGCTGGCAGGTTATGGTGCATTTCACGGTGGCCTGAGCAGCTCATCAGTGGCCCGCCGCCTGCGGCCCCCCTGGCAGGCGAAACAAACAGGACCCAAGGGAAGAGAGGGGGAGCACACACACACCGGGGGAACGGGGTTAAGGAGATGTTAAAGGATACCATTAATGTTATATGTCTTCCTCCCCCTGCGGCAGTAGCAGCAGTGAGGCTGTAGTTTTTCCCCTTTCTACTGTGCTTCTTTCAGGTTGTCTATTACCGTTACCTTGCTACGATTGACAAAAAAAAAAAAAAAAACAGTTGTTAAATTTTCTTTCATGGTAACTCACTACCTCTCCCTGCTTCATCAGAGCATGCTGGGTCTATTGCGTACATTTCTATTGAGCCGGAATGAGCAAAACCCTGGTTCATCAGAGACCGACTGAATTCACATGAGAATGATATTACTCAGGTTCGAGCCTGGCGGGGTGGGAGGGGTCCTCCTCACCTGTCCTGCTGTCCCACAGCGGCCTCTTTTTCTCCTCAATTTCCTCTCTGCTCAGTGAATCCAATCAAAGCTCTCCTGCTCCATCTGTGCTGTAGGAGGAAGCTGAGCATCTCCTGATGAACTTGTGGCAGATGGGAGAAACGAATGGAGAGTGGATGGCTTTAATGGCTCATTGGGGTTTCTATGAGGAGATATTAGCACATGTGTTCAACACGTCTGTATCTGAACCTCCGAGTGAAATTCATCACATATAGACGTACAGTACCTAAGCATATGGAGTCGCACCGTATGCCTTTAGGTGTAATTCAGACAACTGGCATGATGGAAGAACGCAATTTCCAACAAACAACCCAAATGCATGGCAATAAAATACCAGTTTAAGGAATAAAGAAGCCGCTTAGACATCATTAATCACACTGGAAGCTCCGTATTCCAAATGAAAGCATGCCAAAAAAGTGGAAAACATTTCAGTTGCACTCTGAAAGGAGAATAAGAGAAATGTGCACTTAACATGAGCTGGCAAAACCCCCTACATCAGTCCTGTATCAGGGCCAAGGGATAAGTAAACAGTTCACCATCGTCGTGGCGAGTTCCTGTCATTTGAGAGGTGTAAATAATAATCTCTATTACTTTTGGCAGCGCTACAGTACAGTGTTCAGCAAGCTGCTTCTCAGGGCCACTGGGGCTCCACGGAGCTACGGTGTGGTGACAAGCTGCTGTGCTTGACAGGCCGCTATCTCCACAAGCCTCTAGTGGGAGAGGCTGAACATGTGTAGCTGTCTCCCTGCCTGTCATTAGAGGGGTGGCTAATGGAAAAGATTCCACAGCTCCCCCATTCTCAATTAGCTCAGTAGGAACCTGAGCGTGACAGACACGAGGCTGGACCAGGGCAGAGAGGAGCAGCCGGGCCAAGCCAGGTGACAGGACCAAACCACAGCAGATGCCCAGGAAATGAGAACTGGGTCTCGAGCCGACCTGTCAAAAAAAAAAAGAAAAAAAAAAAAAAAGCACTGGACGAAAGGAAAAATTAAAACTGTACTGAGACACTGAGATTATAAATACTGCATACTGCATGACAAATTGTTCAATAGTGTAACACACTTGTCTTATCCTGTATAAAGGTGGAAAAAGAATTTATTTTGTTAAAAAATTAATTTCTTGTTGATTGTTAATTACAAAAAAAGTTTGTATATTAAGACATTCAAAATAACTATTTACATTATAATTCTAACCTTAGCCAAATGCAAAGTATTCTATTAGTATTGTGTCTTTTTTAATTATATAGTGTTCTCATACAAGCATACTCTCCAACAACTTTAAAAGGAACACCTATACATCTGGTCGTTCATGTAATTATCCAATCAGTCAATCACGTGGCAGCAAAGTATTGCACATACAGTTAATGTTCACATCAAACATCAAATGTCATCTCTTTGAATGCATCGTTGTTGGTGCCAGACAAGCTAGTTTGAATATTTTGGAAATCTCCTAGGACAGTCATGCAAAGTCTTACCCTTTACACAAAAAGATGCATTCAATTTAAAATAAATCCAGTGAGCAGCAGTTGTGTGAGTGCCGTACTGATGTGAGAGATCAGAGCGGTCTCTCAAAGTGCCCTAGCTAGTTCAAGTTAACAGAGACCGATTTTCCAACCTTGGTGAGCAGACATGTCAAACCTTGAAGGGGTGGGGCTACGCAAACAGAAGATCACATAAAGGACAACTTGTATTAGCCGAGAACAAGAACCTGAGGCTACAATGTGTTCAGGATCATGAAAACTGGGCTGCTAAAGATTGGAAAAAGACCAAATGATGATGATCCTTGATAAAAAAGAATTTGTACATCAATCTGAGGTTTACTCTACCCTATGTCAGATCGATATAAATATTCCGTTTTATCTGTATGTATACCCATTAACACAATCTATAAACAGCTTTGGATTCTCTTACCTGTAATAGTCATCCTGATTCCTTTGGACACATTTATATACAGTATCTGCCTGGGTGCCATTATTTATTTATATATTTGTTTGTTTGTTTATTTATTTATTTAATAACAGTCTCTTTTTAAATTATTCTTTTAGTTTGTTCTAAGTGAGTAATCTGATTGGACAAAAGGCTTTCCACCATAGATGGAAGATGGAATGACAGCACTGGGACATTTGCAGTAACTATGTGCATCACTCAATGTCACAGGTGTTCTTACATCAATGACATCATCAATTACGGTAACTATCGGTCGCCAGCTTGGGTGAAAATGAGATGGTACAATCCATAGTACTAGAACAGGGGGAGAGCAGCTCGGCCTGCCAAAACCCACATTCAAAACCAATCATGGAAGCAAGAATATATTTCTGATACTGTTATGCCATCTTAAACAACACTTTGTCTACTTAGTATTTGCTATTTTATGCTATTTAACCCAAGTTAGCTGATATTCTAAAGTGGACTGAGTGGAAATATAAATGAGGTCTCATATATTTCTCAGTACTGTCCACCACCTCCATGGTTTATTCTCCTCACTTTTAGGCTTAGGTAAGAATTTAAAGTAAAAGTAAATTATTACGTTCATCCCTGTTAATTACACTAGTTAGTTCAGCAAGTCATGGAAGAAGATGTGTAGCAAAATATGAAAAAAGAAAAAAAAGGTTAAATAAACAAAAAATCATAACCTTTAATAATAAATGGTGTTTGTGAAACTGTTGTATAAAAGCATTAACACTCAATGTTGTGCCGTTGTGCTGAATATCAGGACAGCTTTGATAACAGACGTGCGTTATATAACAGCATGACGTCGAGTGTGATATTGTGGAGTTCTCATTAATTAAAGCTAAACAATGTTCGTTTTCTACCAGAAGGGAATGCAAACTTTTGTGTATATGTGTTTTTACGTTTGTGCATGCTCCTTTTGGTATAGATCTGATGGGATGCCTTTTAAAGAGTAGTGCAGTAAGTTGTCTGATGTTGCTGGTCCTGAACACAAAAGGGCACCCGCTGAGCTGAAAAGGCCATAGGAAAAAAAAAAAAAACCTCTTAGAGGTGAAATCAGCTGAAAGAAGAAGAGGAAAGGTCAAGTCTGGAATTCAAGTGAGTGTGCTATTAAATCTAGAAAAGATACTGGATTTGTAGAGCAGGGGGGGGAAACTATTTAAACTTGAATTATGAACTTTAATGTGCCAAATATTTTGCTTGCAGTAGTACTTGGAAAGGAATGATCTGATGATGTGATTAAGCACAGCTATATTACGGTTTCACTCATGAAATAGATTGCGCAAGTCTCTGAAATTGTACTGTACAGATGGACAGTTTTAAATAGGAATGTATTTCCTGTTGTCTTGAGGATGTTTGTGGAGATTCTGCTCCAAAGTCCCCCATATGTGTTTTATTGGGTTGAGACCCGGCACTAGTGAAGGCTATAAGACATGAATTATAGTACATAATATTCATCCTCATTTCATAAGAGATCATGCCCATCAGCATAGAAATGTTCTTCTATTCAACTCCAGACCTGGAGGGCCAACACAGTTTGGTGATCCTCCTGCTCAAACTTTCTGTTCTGATTCAGTTTTGGCGTTGGTAAATTACACACTGTGCTGGACACTGGCCCTGGATCCCTGCATTAAGGAAACTATAGGAAGTGGACTCGAACCATTCCATCACAATACAGTAGAGCAGAGTCACTGGTTTTTACCCTTATTTGTCCAAAATCCGTAAAATCAACAATCTGACCAAATAGTACTGAAGAACTAAGTTAACATAAATATACTAAATTAAGTGATTGTGTAGGGTTTGGAGGTAATGAGAGTAAAAGTAGGTGTACATATCAGTGAAGGCACATTTATGAAGCCTGATAACAGAAGATGTAAATATCAAGACAGCCAACATCAACATCATCTGAAAGGAACGGTCACCCTGATTCCGCTGACTCAGTACCTGTGCAATGCTGGTGAAAGCCAGTCAAAATAATAATCTTTTTTTTTTCAATAGTTAATTACTATTTTGAATTCTACTGCGCATCACTTCGTCTCACCTTAAAGTTGTGTTTGTCAGTGACCATTGAAATAGCTGATTATTTGATACCCTTATTACTTCGCAATGCAAATATACAACGCTGTGTTGGCAGACAAGGTCAAGTGTAGCTGCCCCTCTTCCCTCTACTGCATGGCAATTAGGCAAGACCCAAGAGAGCACCAGGCTTGATTTTCGCAGCAGAGGAAAATGCCAGCATCCACTCTGGTACATGTATCTTTTTTCTTTCTTTCTTTCTTTTTTTTCTCACATGCTATCATGAGGGAATTGGAAGCGAGATTATCAGACATCTCCATAAATCAATGTGCTTCTTAAAGCACACACAGACAAACTGTACATTATACAGCCTCCTTTTCTGTTTACAAACATGCTACACCTGATTTAATTAACACTTCAATTAGGAGTAATTGCATACAAAACTCGGCTAATAAAGGGTGGAACCCAGCGGAAGAGGGCAAACATTCTGTAGTTTCTCATTATGATGCACAGGGTAATGTTATTGCAGACATGATAATTAGGTGTCATTAACACACATGCACAAACTGGGCTAATTGAAGCAACACAAACACTTTAGACAAAGTTCATGATTGCTATCATTTTGATGAGTTGTGCAAAATGTCAACGGTATTGCTACATGTACACTTTTCTCTTATTTCAAGCGCTCACTTTGCTTTAACTTGCACATGTGCAGGATTTTGAAGACAATCTTATTATTACACATTATTATTATTATTATTATTATTATTATTATTATTATTATTATTATTATTATTATATGTTCTCCCTGTGCCTGGTTTGTTTTCTTTAGGTGTTCTTATTTCCTTCTACAATTTACAGACATGCAGTGTACAGTAGGTTGTACTGTAGGTTGACCCGTGAATGAACGGGTGTGTGAGTGTGTGCCTCACCCCATCCAGTGTCCCCTTGTGCCCAAAATTCCCTGGGATAGGCTCCAGGCCCTCTAACCCAACACAGGATTACAAATAATGTATAATAATAATAATAATAATAATAATAATAATAATAATAATAATAATAATAATAATAATTATATGGTAATAACAACAACAACAACAATAATAATAATAATAATAATAATAATAATAATTATTATTATTATTATTATTATTATTTAGGTTTAATTAAATCTCTAGGGTTGAGAGTTCGAATCCCACCAAACTGTGTGTGTGCGCGCACCCTGTGATAGATTAGCACCCAGTCCAGGGTGTACCCTGCCTTGTGCCCAAGATCGTCTGGGATAGGCTCCAGCGTGTCAATCCATTTCAGGGCACACACATATATAATAGGGGCAGCTGTGAAATTGCAGTACACCTAATCCGCATGTCTCTGTACTGTGGGAGGAAACTGGAGTACCCGTAGGAAACCCACCAAGCACGGGGAGAACATGCAAACTCCATGCAGGAATCGAACCCTTGACCTTGATGGTACGAGGCCACAGTGCTAACCCTTACACCACCATACTGTTGTGAAATATAAACCAAAAATACTAATGGACCAAAAAAAAAAAAAGAATCCTTAACACCTCACGTTGAGTTTGAAGAATGTTTCTGTTTATGTGACCCCATTTTTCTGCACATTCATGCTGATTAATGATGCAAGCTGGATGTGGTCATTTTCTTCAGTCAGGGGTCTGTCGTTGTAAAGAATCTTTATTGTATAATCTGACATGGAAGCACATTATCTTATAGTGTCTTGGCCAGTAAGTTAATAATCTTGTAATAATCTTAAAAGCCTGCTTTAAAGAGATAAAAAAAAAAAAAAACACGACTGTAATTGGGTGTAGGTGTGCAGATGGGTACAGATGACAATTACAAACAAGACTTTTTGGCTGAAAATCCCTGCCTGTGTTGTGTGAGTTTGTACTTATTAGTTGCTGGTATTTCTCTTTTTTATTCATGAGTTCTTTCTTAGTGGAAGCCAAAGCCTGGGAAGACAAACGCACGGTCTGTGCCTCAACTTTGATACTCTTTAGAATAATTGCATATCAGCACACGACATCACTGCTTCACACGCCTATGCATGGCACAAACCCTACTGTTTGCATAAGCCCATTTATTATGAGTGATAGTGCTGCCTTCTTTGACATTTTGTAAACTGGAAGCACCTAATCTTGTTTGGGCATGATGCTTATTAAAAATGTAGGAGTAGGAAAGAACCCATGCAACTGGCTGCTCTTCTCCATGTCCTGATAGGCCTAAGTGGTGCTTCCTGTTCAAAATAAATACATTTGTCTTGTCGGTGCCAGACGTCCCCGTCCATGTCTGAGGTGGGAAGGGTGTCTAGCTGCCGGGTTCCGGCTTATGATTTATGAACACACTCACTTCTGTTTCTCCAAAAAAAAAAAAAAAAAAAGACCATAAGTACTGTAAGCATTAATAAGACTACCCCATGGTGTTGAGACTTGAGACTATAACTACAGAAGGGTTGGTCCCAGACTTCAACTCCGTGAGCAGGACGGCATGTCTGTCAGCCCATGGAAGGCAAAGACAGGCAGGTATGGGCGAGTGGGAGGGATGGCTGATCAAGACAGGTGGAGGGGGAGTGTTTGGCAAATAATTGAATTCTACAATGGCTGGCAGATATCTGAAAGTGACTTTGCGAGCCTCGAATCCTTTATCCCTCTTGCAGTCTGTGTATCGACAGCTAAAAACAACAGTCATTATCTGTTAATTACATTAACATTTTATCAGCGGCGTGGCAGGAGGGGGTGCGGGGGATGGTTGGGATGGGGCGCAGGAGATAGCTGTCAGTCAGCTGGTGCACGTTTCAAAAGCGTGAGTTGAAAAAACGATGGGGGTAGACCTGAGCTCAACCCCGGTTGCTCTCTCAGCTGCTCTACCGGGTCTAAATGGGGGCAGGAATGTCAGTGACACCCAGGGTCTGCCTGGCCATTGTTGTCTTGACCCCTGTCCCACAAGCCAAGGAAATGACTAATGACTTCCAGCCGGGTGCTTTTCTGCATCGCACAACTGGGGCTGATCACAGCGTGCACACAGCGGACTAGTCCATGGATGCAGAAAGAGGTTTTCGAATATGTGCCTAAGCTACACAGAGACATACAGTTTACATTGCATTCAAAAGTGTACATACACTCATCATAAACATAAATGTCATGACAATATCAGAACTGCAATGGCTTTTTGAAGTGGTCTTTCTGGGAAATTATGGTTTTGCAACATATTTATTGATTTATTAACATATTCATTTTGGGTTGACTGAAATGCATATAAGGTCAGAAATAGACCAACGGCACACCTTATATTTGGTTGAAGGTCCTTTAGCAGGCTTCTTTTTTTTTTGATAGCCATCCACAAGCTTCTGGTGGGATTCTGGATGGATATTTGGCCACTCTTCTTGGACGAATTGCTAAAGTTCAACTGAATTTGTTTGTTTCCTGGCACAGATTAGATTTTTTAAGCACAATCCATAAATATTCAGTAGGACTCAGTCTCAAAAGCTTAAACCTATCCTGCATTATCCAGTCCACAACTAGCTGTTTTGCCATCTAGCTCCGTGGTTCTCAAATCCGGTCCTGGAGAACCACCTGCGCCCTGCACATTTTAGTGTTTCCTCTACCCTCGGCTGATTAGTAAAATCAGGTATGTTGGGAGCTAAGAAAACTAATGTGCAGGGCACTTGTGAGATTTGAGAGTTGAAACATGCCTTAGAATAAGGTAATGCTGAAGAATTCTATAGTACAGTAGTCGTAGTTCTTCAGCAATCCATTCACTTTGTGTAATGTAAAACTTGTTTGGCTGTAGATTCTGACACTGGTGCTCCAGCAGCTTCCAGTTCATATGTGTCTTGGTGGTTCCTGGGTTGTTCCTGGCCACCTGAACCAATCACCTCTTAGGTAAAAGAGGGTGACATGTTGGGGCCTCTTCCAGACCAGTGGCTACACCTCTCAATGACTTGTGCTAACTTTCAATAGTTTAAACTGATTTTGAAGTCTAGAGTTGTTTCAAAGTGGCTCTGAAAAATTGCTGATTTATGCACTAAGCTCCTTTGTACCACGTTTTCTTCAATCCATTGAGTGCTCTCAAACAAACCCACCATTTTTTTAGGTTGGTACAGAGAACCTACCAGCTGTAGTCAATCATGATGACTAAAAGGAAGCTGAGAGGCCTTGGGCATGGCAAATTCAAATACATTTTTGAATTTTCAGCATGACTGAATTAATAATCTAAGCAGTTGTATATTTTTGATCCATCACTTTTGCTCTCTCAATCATTCTTTATAGCACTTGTACAGGATCAAAGAAGGCCTGGAGTCTATCCCAGGGAACTCGGGGCACTATAGGTGAGGTACAACCTGTGATATGGTGCCAATCCATTGCAGTGCACAAGCACACACACACACGCACGCACGCACGCACGCACGCACGCACGCACGCACGCACGCACGCACGCACGCACGCACGCACGCACACACACACACACACACACACCACAGCCAATTTGGAAATGCCAATTAGCCTACTCTGCATGCCTTTGGACAATGGGAGGAAAGCAGAGTACCATGAGAAAACCCACCAAACACAGGGAGAACATGCAGACACCATGCACACAGGCCCAAAGGTGGGATTCAAGGGCACAGGATGAACTACTACGCCATCATGCCACCTGTGTTGAAGTCAGAAAACCGAAAATAAATTTAACCAGCAGTCCGTCTTCTGTAAAAGCACCAGGTTGAAAGAAATGATCGAAAAGCCAATATAGCCATGACGTTCATGTTCATGAAGAGTACTGTATATGTAAACTTCTAACTAAAGCTGGACAATTTAATATTATCCATTCTGAGAATGGAATTTGTCAATCAGTCCTGTTACAAACCTGTAATACTTCTAACATGACAGAAACCTTTGACCATGTGTTCAGCACAGGTGCTTTTTTAAATTACTTTAGAGTTCATGCTATGTACCCTGCTCAATGTCAAATCCTGTATCCCACTGCTCTGAGATGAAGGCAGAGCTTCAGGTGACTGGCCACTAGCAGGCCCGAGCCTGTCCTTCGCCTCAATGACCAGTGCTCGCTGCTGGTCGTGTCCATATTTCCTCATTACACTGGTCATATGTTTTATTTATGCACTCTGTAGTCTGTCCAGATCTGCCAACACTACCCCAGGCACAGGCATTGGCAGCAGTGCCAGAGAACGGAGGAAAAGAGCAGCAGATGCCAGCGAAGAAATTGGCTGCAGGGCAAAAGCTACGATGTGGGATGATCTGGGCTGGGTTGAGGCCATATACTGTAACTTTGGTCCAGATCCACGTCAAACACATTACCAGGGTCCGCTATCAAGGGACATAACCTCGGTGGCCACTACAGTCATGGGGGTTGTTTATTGATTATGACCTGCCTCTATAACTTAATATTTCATCTTTTTATTTCAAGGATCAATGGGACTGTCATCCTGGCAGGAGGAAAGTCCAAGCTGGACTCATCAGATGACTGACAGCCAAGGGTCAACGAGGAAGGCCACAGAGCTTTGGAAAAATAAGAGGAGAATGGTGTATGGATAAGGTCTAGGAGGTGTGTGTGTATGTGTGTGTTGGGATGGGGGGTTGGACAGAGAGAAACAGAAAGGCGGGAGCAGGGGAATACTCAAACACATAGACTTGGTACACAAAAATGCAAAGGACCACTGCTGACAAAGAAAGAGTAAGAAAGAAAGAGATATCAAGTGTAGTAATCAAAATGAAAAATGGGTCCCCGGCTACTTTAAACAAGAGCTAATTTATCACCAGAAAGTACGGATAAGTAGGCGAGTTGTTGCCGTTCAGTAAGTACCCGTTCTGCACCAAATTATTCCACCCCTGCTTGCGTGCAACCATAAATCATACACTTCCACACATCTTTTCCCATTAGCTCCTATGCTAGGCATGGGTGCGTGCTCAGCTACCAAACACAGACTAATAGGCTACAACTTTTAATTTTAAGAGTGCCCCGAGTGCCCCGCGGCCACCGCCCCCAATACAAACCTTTCATTTGCTTCCCCCCCCACAAACACACAATTCACATAGGAGCATAAAGCAATTTTGATCACCATCAAACCAGCAGTAATTCTCCTCTTGATTGTGGCACAGGAGTGTTTACTAGATTTCTCTCAGCAGAATTCCAGGGTGGCTTGGTGCTTTGAGGGCCGTTCAGCATGCGGTAGAGATAGAGTTGATCTCTTGCCATTGGGGACCGAGGGGTCATTGCCTTTCTACAGTAGCCGGCCGTAGAAGCTTCTGTTCAGTTTCTGAAGCGGAGCTACGCAGGGAATCCTAAGCTTGCTTTCCGATGGAACAATAGCACCGAAATTAAGTTCAATCCTTTAATTCTAAATCTCTTTTGAATACTTTCGAATGAGACTTAATGTGTGTGAAAGTCACTCCTTTAAAGGCGATTTAATCCGCGTTCAGCGTCCATTGTGAAGTATTCCGAGCGCGCATGGGACAAGCATGACTCAAGTACACGCTTTAGTGTTTATGTAATGACCTGTCGTGAAGGCCATCCGCCTATTAATAAGCATCAGACTTATGAGTTTAGCGTGAGCACGGTATGAGACTTGTGTAATCAAATATCACTTTTCATCGAATTTATGTGCATAGAAATACTGTACGTCAGTGAGGTTCACAGGAGCTGTTACACACCCCCACAAAATCTATCCGAAAGGTTATTATTAGAAAAACATGCACACACATACACTTTGTAATTCTATCTTTGTGGGGGATTTCCATTGACTTGTGTGTCACTGACCCTGATAACCTAATAAGGTTTTTTCTCTTTTTCTGTAGAACAATGCTGAATGCATCCAAAACATGCAATAATCTCCTTTGAACAGTTAATATTGAGATGTGTCTGCTTCTTATCCTCTGTAAAGCCTTTATAACGGCTCTAATCTGAGCTCAATCTGTTAATTGGTTATTGTTGAGGCTGGCAACTCCTCTGGAGCAGAGGTACGTCTTGGTCTTGATTTCCTGGGATGATCTTCATGAGAGCCAGGTTCATCTTGGTGCTTGATGGGTTTTGCGAATGCACTTGACAATACTGTTCTTGCAAGAAATATTCCAGAACAGCTGACGTCCATGTCTTGAAACAACACCTGAATGTTGTTGTTGTTGTTGTTACATAATTACCTAATATGTAATTATAATGTAATTATGCATAATAGTGAAATTATGTAACCTAATTAAATAATCAAGTTCCATATGTGGTAATAAACAAAGACATTTTCAAGTGACCCCAAAGTAATCCCCAGAAGTAATAATTTATGCAGCAATTTTTTAAATTGTACATCAAATCTAATCGTACAGTATCCTTCACCTCAGTAAGCTAAAGGTAACTGTACTGACAATTATTTTAAAAAAATAAATGAATGAAAGCTTCAGTTATTGTTTAAAAAAACCTAAAGACTGAGTATGGATGCACAAAATAAATAAATAAATAAATAAAAAATCATCATGGCTAAGCAAATGTCCACATAAAAGCCATGAGATATCTCCATCAGCCTGGGGGGTGGGGGGGGGGGGGATACATGGTTCACACCATGAAATAAAAACATCTCACACACACACCACACCTGTTTCTGTATCTCAGTGGAATAGAAAACAATAGTGCCAAAAAATACATTTATCACAGCTAGCACTCTTAAGTGACTCCGGGAAGTCCCTCACAACACAGCGAGGTAGTGCCGGATACGGCTCTCAGTCAAATGCTAAAGGGACCCAGCGTTGTGATGGATGGGGTCTTTGACTTCCACAAGAAGCGGCATGATGTGCTGGTGTCTCTCTGAAGTCCACGCGTTCACATTGTGACCGAATCTTACTCTGTCCCTGTTTCATTGCGGTGACAGCATGAGGAATGCTTGGTTTTGTTCCCCCTACTGTTGCTATCCATCATCCACATAAAGCAGGGACGCATTGCTGCATACCCCTCTCTCTGCACATACACTTGCATACTCTCTCTCGCTCTCTCTCTCCCTCCCTCACACACACACACACACACACACACACCTTTGATTCCACAAGCTCGCCTACACATACATGTTTAAATTAGTCCCCACGTTCAGCACATACCCCAAACACCATTCATCTGGCTCGCTTTGTACAGGCCATGTGAGAATGCAGAATGCAGGCTACAGGAGCTACAGCTCTTCTCTCTCACTCACTCACTGCTGCTACAGAGGAGAATTTTCAGATCAATCCTCTTCTACGAATCGGCTGCTATCTGATGCCTGTCAGTGTATATGTACATTATTCTGTATATTCTCAAGGAGTTTTTTTTTTCTTTTTTGGGGGAGATATATATACAGTGTGACTCTAAAGGGAAACCATTTTATATGTCAGATTATGTGTCCCTGGTTATGTCATTATGGTATACATGTGCAGAAGAGTAAAGGCAAACAGCTCTGTCCATGGTGTGTGGAAAAAATGTTCGCTATGTCCTGGGATGATTACAGAACATGCACAGATATTAGATACAAATCTACAGGTTACAGATGAGATTATTTACTAAACCAAGGTTTTGGACATAAGCTGGTCTTGGGATGTGCAGATCCATATAGAAGCAGAAGCGGTGCAGTGAAGTGTGTGTGCAGTGTAGCTTCAGATTCCTGTTCTTAGGTAAAAGGAGTGAAACCTGATGTGTCCTTATTCTCTTTCATTTTAGTGCTCGTTGTGTTATGAGATGCTTTTCTGCTTAAGAGTGATTTTTTTCCAAGTTAATATAGCCTCTCTTTCAGATTGAACCATTCTAGCAGTTCTCCTCTGAACTCTCTATTCAATTGTGATGTTTAATATGAACATTAACTCAAACTTTTGTCCTGGATTCAAGGTATCTACAGTATACTCATCTATCTGCTGCATCTGCAGCATAATTAGGTGATGAACGACCAGGTGTATATTTTATACTGTACAGTAGGTGCATGCTTGTAACTGTTAAGTCACATGGTTTTGGCGAATCAAATAGCAGAGATTACCACACTCAGTTGACTTCATGGCTTCAGTGTACCATACCTGCTCATACTGTAAAAAAAAGAAAAAAAGAAAAGGTTTATAGGTAGCTAGGACATTCCGCTACCCACACACACACACAGACACACACACACACACACACACACACACACACACACACACACACACACCGCAGATGATTATTTTTTTCAGTTGGTACAGTACATTAGTAATAACTACAATATGTTGAAACCAGGAGTGCATCTTCAAACAGGGACAAGATCACAGCAAGATTGCTTTTGTAGGTAATATTGGCCTGGAGCCTATTCCAGGAGACCTTGTGCACAAACACACACGGGTACGCACCCATACAACACTACTAGCAATTTGGGAAGGGCAACTAGCCTAATCTGCATGTCTTTGGACTGTGGAAGGAGACCAGAGAACTCTGAGGAAACCTACCAAGCTTGTGGAAGAACATGCAAACTCAATACAGACCACATCCATGGCGGGACTCGAACCCGGACTCTGGTGGTGTCAGGCCACAGTGCTAACCACTAAGCCACCATGCAGGCTAAAGAATATTTATAAAAAAAACAAAAGTAACTTAAAAAAAAAAAACGATTTACATTACAGTGAGAAAATAAATTAGATTCGGTGAAGTTCTGGTTCAGACTTGCTTTTGTTTATTATAACATTTTGTGATGCTTTACTGTAAGTATCATTTTTCTAATCTTTCTCAGAAAACTCGAGCGCAGAGCTCTGTGCAAACATCTCGAGCCAACCCTAATTTGCTTCCAAAGATCCTGACCTTTTTTTTTATATATATATATTTTTTATGCAGTTTTCAAGGAATAGTTCTCCAGGCTTCCCGAAGGACATTTTTGTCTCTCATTTTCAGTCCAGTCCCTGCACCTGACCAGTTTCAGAGAAATGTTTTTGTTTGTTAAGCCACACAGTAACCTATGAATCTTCAAGCATGGAAAAAAAAAAAACCTCGACTTAACATCAAACTTAAGGCATGACCCAGTGAGAAACAGGTGCAGATGGTGACAGATGACCAGGCTGCTGATTAGTATACTGGTGATGCTGAATGCTGAGTGGTTGGAACAGACGAGAGGGGAAATGAGGCTGCTGCTGAGGTAGATACGTAAACAAGCTATTTTTAAATTATATCTTCAGGCACATCTCCATTTCTTTCATTTAATGTTATTGATTTATTATTGTAATTATTCTTTATAATTATTAATTAATTAATTATTAAGTGTTATTTTAATATGAAGGAATTAGAAAGGCTCACGACTATAATAAATAAATATTAAATCAGAAAATCAGATTTTCTCAGTTATCTACTTCTCCACTCTTTATTTCTTGTGTAACCCTCAATACTTACAAAACAGAATTAATGTTCTTTTCGATCCTGGTTTTAATCCCCCATGTTTTAATTAACGTATCCAATATTTATTTCTCCCAGCATCTAATAATCATACACTTCATTTAGTAATCTTACACACAATCATGCATTTAATCAAACTATGGGAAGATGCCATTAGGCTACAAATCACTAAAGTCTAATCCACTGCTATTAAAGCTGACTACATCATCAATAAAATGCTCAGTGTATGATCTTGTTTTTAAGCATGCCAGATCACAGCTGAGCAAGGGAGTGCAAGTGTGTATGACGTGAGCTCAAGTGTCAAGATGTTATCTCATAAAGGAGCTTATAAATGTACAACTCTCTCCAGCCACATAAAGAGCAGCCATGATTTATGGCCATTGATTAGCTGCCGGAGGGTCTGACAGCTTTGTAGACAGCATCAACACCCTTTACACTGGCGTCGTACAGATGCCTCTTTACCAGATACAAACACAGTTTTCAACGCCGCCTCGGATGCTGAACGTCAGTGTCACGCCGTGTGTGTCAGCGTTCACCCAGAATCTCTCACTACAATCCAGTGCGAAAAGATGTGGAATATTAACCACATCATGCATCATAAAAGGTTCCTATTAAAAAGTCAGGATGATGATGATGATGATGGTGATGGTGATGATGTCAGGTCTCCAACGAGCGCCACTCAAAGCTTCCTTATCCTTTAGCACAGTTTCCGCAGGCCAGTCCAAACCATTAGGAAAAAGAGATCCCTGCCTCACCAACGGAGCTTAATTGTCTCCCGTGAGAATGGATAGCACGTCCGTGGCGTAGCTTAGTTTAAAATGCAAAATGTGGACATTATCTGGCACGGAGATTCAGCAGCATCCATCACGCTATGCTAATGTGGGCGGCTGGTTAAGATATTCTAATATAAGCCACCCTGCGGATGTAGAGGAATTAACACAAACAGAGAGGGGAGGCAGGAACATAGAGGGGTCAGGAGATAGAAAGCGAGAGGGGAGTGTCAGGGGAGACAGCATCTCACTTTCTCACACACGCACACACACAAACAAGTGCACACACATTTGGACAAGTGTGTATGTCTATAGTTAACTCATGAAGGTTTTTCTTAATCGATCCAGTCATCTCTTTTCTATCTTCCGCTCATGCCTGTAAGCTCCAGAAACTCACCCAGAAACTGCCTTCTCAGGTAAACCAGATTACCCAGTATCCCCAGTCCTCCAGTTCAGGTCCGGCTCCTGTTTCGGCTCTCC
Source organism: Clarias macrocephalus (assembly GCA_011419295.1). Classification (NCBI taxonomy): domain Eukaryota; kingdom Metazoa; phylum Chordata; class Actinopteri; order Siluriformes; family Clariidae; genus Clarias; species Clarias macrocephalus. The sequence continues at coordinate 3,549 of JAAGKR010007369.1, read as the reverse complement.
GACGCTGCAAGGGAAGGTATTATTATCGTTATATTAATGTGACATTAATTGCTTTTACTTTTTCACTCCATTAAGTGTGCTCTATCTCTTTGGGAGCCCGGCCAGATGGTTTATCACTTCGCCGCTGTTGCTAGCGCCATTAATTGGCTAAGACACTGGGCTATAAAATGATTGCGCTGCAGTGTTGAAAATGTTCATCGCACTAATTGAAAAGTAATTGTGGAGGTATAGTGCAACTGTCACTCCATAAAGAGCCTGATTATTGAAGAGGAGCGGCACCGGCACGTTCAAGCCTGTTGTTTGGCAGCAATTACAAGGTGTTCGAAAGTAAAAATCTCTCACTGGATCACGCACGTGACCTCCTACAAAATAACAGACCGAAAACACAGCTGTTTCACTGCCTCCTGTATGCGCTTCGGTTCCTTTAGTTCAGTATCAGGAATATTTACATCAAACGCGCAACTGGAGATTTCATTTCACTACAGCAGTTTTTTTTTTTCTAATGTGAGAGATATACTGCAGTAATGTAAAGTCAGATTTGTTTGCAAAACTTAGATCTCAGACTTGTATCTGTGGATTTTATATTTATAACGAATGCACATGCATAAACCTATTGGATCTCTGTCACCTTCACCACAAATGGTAATTTCATGTCTGTTATCACGTATGTGCATAATTTAGATATTTCTGCCATAAAACGTCAGGGCCATGGAGATCAAGATAATTAGAACAAATTTAATGGTTGCATTGTGAGCTGTAAGATTTGATTAATATCTAATGAACTTTGAATTATTATGTGCAAGACCAACACATTAAAATGTTCAAATTATATTGCAAAATACCATCAAAGAAGCAATTAATCATCTGAAAATAACTGAACTTCTCGTCTAGACATAGCCTAAATGCTAGAATACACAGAGAGTCCAGTACATTCGTTTCAACACAGATGAATCTAAGATCTAAATACATAGGTCAAAATATAAAGTATATTATTAGAATCAAATAATAGAGCAAAATAAGATCCACCATTAAAAGGACTGGTAGATGAATTGAATATATTGATTATTTTGTTACAGAGGCACCTGCCAAGTGTTGGGATGTACAGTATAAACAACCAAGTGAACATTCAGTTCTTGAAGTTGACAGCCGGAAAAATGTTCAAGCAATAGATTCGATTGACTTTTACAATCTAAATTGTCAGAGCATCTCCAAAACAGGAGGTCTTGTGGGGTGTTCCAAGTATGCAGTGGGTAGTACCTACCAAAAGGGGTCCAAGGAAGGATCTGGTCATGGGAACCCAAGGCTTACTGAGGTGTGTGGGGATAAACTTCTGGTCCAGTCCTACTGAAGCGGGTTGTAGCACAAATTGCTGAAAAAAGTTAATGCTGATTATACAAAACTGTCAGAACACAAATTGTAGTCACTACATCACCCTGCATATAGGTCTGTGTAGGTGCAGACCAGTCCGTGTGCCCATGCTGTCCACTGTCCATCACAGAAATAATCCATGGCATCCAGTTGGGTGTAACTTTGACTTGATGTACCACTTACCTAAACTTTGTTGCAGACCAAGTTCAACCTCTCTTCATTATATTATTGATTAATGGCAATGGTCTCATTCAGCAGCATATTGAGCCTTGCATACTGTAAAAACTGTCCAGAAATGGTTTGAGGAACACGAGGAGTTCAAGGTGTTCAACTGGTCTCCAATTTCCAGAGATCTCAATCAGTTTGAACATCTGTGGAATGTGCTGGATGAACAAGTCTGTGCCATGGTGACCTCATCTTTCAACTTACAGGATTTAATGAACCATCTTCAGAGGTCTTATGGAGTCCATGACTCAAAGGGTCAGAAGATGAGAGGGACCTCCAACAACAACACTGTTTTACGATTTTGGTCAATTTCATATCAACCAGGGTTTTCCAAGTTGTTTGCAAAGTTCCAAGTGACCATATCTATGACTTCATGCAAATCCAAGCTTTCACATTCATCTTCTTGTCGTTATTTCCCATCACATTTGTCAATCCCCATTCAATAAATGTTTCAGCATAATCTAATAATCACTCCCATTTTTGTGGCTTCTGTTGTTTAACTGACTCTGAATCACTCAGCATTGTTGAAAACTAGCCAAGATAGGGAGACAGAGGAACGTGTCCATATTTATTGCCGAACTACATTGCCTGGCCAAAAAAAAAAAAAAAAAAAAAAACCAGTCTCACACTCAAATATTTCTTTGGACCGTATTTCGCTTTGATTACGGCAACATATGTCATGGCATCATTTCTATAAGCTTATATAAAGTCTTCTCCTGCACATCTCAAATGTTCTTAATTAAGGAGTTAAGGAGGTCTGGATTGTGGTGGTCAATCCCTGTGTGAAAATGACATGACCTTTTCCCCATGCTCCACAGTCCACTATTTTGCTCCCTAACAAAAGAAAGCATTTTTCTAAATAGCCTCAATAATAAGGCTGCACAGCTGTTTAGTCCCAATCTCTTGAGTTCTCCCTTCTATTTATTTTTTTGCAATTTGATTTCACCAAACATTTAGGTCATCCCCGGTCACAATCATATATTTTTTTTCCCCACCATATTTGTTTCTTAAGGATAATGGCCCCCCACTATCCTTCTAGTTTTTAATAATGCATTTTACAGTTCTTAACTTAATTTTGTAGTTTCAAATGTTGCTTGTTTAAATGTGACTGCCATAGCATTTAAAAAAACAAAAACAAACATGAAAGAATAATATTTGTAATATTAATTTATTTTTAAAATGTACTTCAATTATTTTCAGTCAAATTATTAAATTCAAATTTATTAGAAAGTATTGTTATATAGTAATATGAAGAAAATCAGAAGGTCCATACTCGTCACAATTCATAAAGACTAGAAGCATGCGATATAGTCTGTATCGCTGTATCTGGACTCATGTGTACTCTCGGGGATATGCAGCATCAGCGTTCCTGCACACCGACAGCTGGCTTTGTTTCCACATGTCTACTGAAGTAAAATCATGTTTGAAGTGTTGCCTTGACGACAGGAGGTATTCGTTTAAGCGGTCATTACTAAAACAAAGCATTCGCTTGCTTATCAGCCCGTAATCGACTCTCCTCTCACCCATCCAATCCACCATATTGGCAACCATTGACTGGCCTGTGTGAGAACGCAATGGTGAACTTGTTGTACAAGGATTGGGATCAGGCCATATGGGGCCCAGTTTTTGTGTCTATCTGTGCTGGTGGCAGAGAAGATCCTATATTGTTGCACCATCATTGCTAATCAACGTTTCTTTGGTTTACATGAAAAGAAAAGAGAAAAAAAAGCAGAGCAGATTGTACTTTTTTCTTGTGTTGCTGACTTCGAACAGCATCTAGATAGGATGCTAGAGCGTATGATGAAAGATATTTTGTGTCCCTGTATCAGTGCTGATGTGTACGTCAGTCTAGGTCAATACATGCTTCAGATCAAGTTTCCATGATGCGTCTTATGTTGTGTGTGCCTTTTTTTTTTTTTTTTTGAATGTGTTATAAATAAGTCAAACCAAGCCAGA
>JAAGKR010007368.1:0-37148 GCA_011419295.1 Clarias macrocephalus | reverse complement strand
TTTTTTGTGTTTGTTTGTGTTTTTCTGTTTTCTATCGTGTGTGTGTGTGTGTGTGTGTGTGTGTGTGTGTGTGTGTGTGTGTGTGTGTGTGTGTGTGTGTGTGTGTGTGTGTGTGTGTGTGATTGGAGTTGTGAATGTGTGCACGCTGGGATAATGGTGTGCTTGTGTGTGGGTCCATGTTTGTTGTCTTTTCCTAGTTGTGTTTTTAATGTTTATGTTTATGTTTAAGTGCAGGATTTGATTTCTGTTGGTACAGAAGCCGAGTGCCTAAGGCAGGGGTGAAGTCCTGGTGTCAGTGGTTGACAGTGGAGGGTGCTTTGCTGTGTGGGCCGATTCTGCCCTTATGCCCTGCTGTTAGGCCTCGGTTCCGGTACATAAAGTGTCATATATGTGCATTGTAGCTCCCAATGATCGCTTATTGCCTTTTTATGTAAGTCATTTTTTTGGAATATATTTTGTAATAAAATTCAGATTTTCTGATATCCATGTCTCCTGCCTTGTTCCTTGTGAACTGACCTGTGTGGCCTACAATGAGAGTTCATTAGTTAAGGTCCCTGGGCCTTACCCAGGGTGGCGTAATCGGATAATTAAATCTTACAATTTCTCAGCGCTCCGCCACAATATCACTATCAATGTCGCCTGAATAAAATTTGCCTGCTCTGCTTGGTGGTTACATGGACGATTAAGAGGATAGTGACATTTACTGAGGTTTCATTTACCGTAAAACCTTTCACTGCTTTGGAAAAAAAAATCTTTTCACATTTACTTTTAAAAGTGAAAAGTCAGTGCATTTGCTGTTATCATATAATGTAGCATCTTGGAAATTGTAGTAAGGGAAAAGAAACAAACCAAACGCCCACACATCGGATTTGCTGCTAAACCTCGTGTAGTTCAAAACCTCAGGGGCCGACCACTTTACAGGAAACTTGGTACCTGCAGAACTGGTGTACTGATCATCCAGTACATACCTACACAGGAGGAAGAAACCATATTAGAAATAAAAGCACACAAATACACATGCATAACTGAAATTGTGTTGCAAATGCACATATCAGCCATATTGGGCCATTCCCAATTATACACCAGTAAAGAGGTGACAGGATCAAAGACACCAAAGGTGCACAGATGCCTGAGCGGAACAAAGGCCAGCTTGTCGAGTCCAATTCCACAGAAAAATGGCGAAAAAGATGACCAATGGGCACAATGGAAAGGCACCAGAACACATTAAAGAATTTTGGACACTTTACCCAGAGCGACTTTCATTTTTATGTTATTGCACATCTGAGTACTGTAGCAATCGGGGGTTAAGGGCTTTGCCCAAGAGCCCAACAGTGACATGGCTGTTTATTGTTAATGTGTGTTTAGGGACAAGTCACCTTGCCATTCCAAAGTCAGACACTTTGACAGTTAAATCTTTATCCACCAAACAGTTCCTCGCAGCCTGCAATAAAAATAAAGGGAAAAATGTAACTGCTTAGAAGACCTAAACATCCGGAGACTGCTACTGAAAGAGCTAATTATATGTCTTTAACAATAGCTCTGATGGTGAAGCTGGTTAATTCCCTTATATTTCACTTAGTCTATACCAGCTCCAATCAGTTACAGTAGTTATGTCGTGTAATATGTAGAGAGAAAAAATACAGAAGTGACTGTAGCATGAATGGTAGTAGGGACTTCACCAAAAGCAGGAATTAAATAAAACCACAATCAAGCATTTGGTTGTCCTTATCATACGGGAAAGCTTGTTCTTACTAGATCTCTGTGAATAAACTGCTGACCCTCGAGGTATGCCATTGCCTCACACACATCCAGGCACAAAGTAAGGAGACGCTCAGCCCTCAGCTCTTTCCCATGACGCCTCAGATATTCCAGCAGGCAGCCGTTACTCATGAACTCCGTCACAATGTAGATGGGAAAGCACTTGGTACACACACCATGGAGCCTGACAAGCTTAGGATGCTGGAGTTTCCTTTGAGTGCACAGTGACAAACAAATGCTTTGTTGACTCTTTCTGATTATTACAGATGTTGACTGTTACAGTTATTGATCGAAAGAAATCAAACCTTTCGCATTTTGAGTTTTCATGTTATTAATCTATGCCTATTATAAACAAATCTTCCCCAAATCTATGGGCTTTGAACAATGCAATCGTAATAGGATTCATGCTGACTGGCTCAATAACTAGTCTGGCTTGCACTCTACCTTAAATATATTCTTTTTGTTACTAATTCTAAGTAGTAATTAATAAGCTGTTTGTGTAGGCTGACCGTTTACAGTCACAGTTACTGTGCGTGACGTCACATCATGTATACGTGCAGTAATTGTCCCAACAATAACCAAATTGGGTTTTTTAGTTCTATTGCAATACAGGGATATTTACAGGGAAAGATTTCTTCATGTTTACTTACTGAAATGATCAACCTTCATCCTGTCTGTCACCTTTATTTGCCTTGCATTATCCCCCACTACATGAGTAGTTACTCGACTGAAACTTTTAAAACTTTTTTTTGGTTTGTTTTCTCAGAAACATTATCTACTGTAAGACTTTTTAAACATTCTGCTTGCCTTGCATCGACTTCCCATCTATCACTTACACTGCTGGTAAAGACAAAAAGCACCTTAAATAATCTACAGTAAATGACTGTTATGAATGTTTTCCTGGAATTAAATAGCACTCCTAAGTTAAAGTAAACACGCTACAAAACAGGTCATATGTATGTGCTTTTCTAAAATGACTTCCGCATTCTCTTCTTCTCTCTACTAGAATGCCTGATTTATTGATTTATGACTTCTGCATTACTTTGAATTGTGACCAGAAACACTTCTGGTCAGCATGAGACCTGAATGAATTAGCACACCAGCTCATGTAAAATGGAATACACAAAGTCTGTTTAAATATTACAAACAGAAGGCAGTATAATAAATATAAATATATAATTTACATGTATATGCAGTATGATATATGAGTACATTTATATTTATTTCATTGTTCTTAAGAACAGGAAATGATTTACACAGTCTCTAACCACTATCCCACTCTTTACAAGTCTTACAATCAAGCCAGCATAAAAAAAGGGAAGCAGGAGACGTAGCACAAGCATGACAGAAACCTACATCATGACCTGGGCTTCTTCTATGAATTCATCTGAGGACATGCATCCCTCTTTCACCATTTTAATGGCCACCTCGTGTTTGCCTTTCCACACTCCGAGCTGGACTACCCCGAACTGGCCACTGCCAAGCTCTTTCACCAGGCGCACATCTTCTCGACTCAGCTCCCAAACATCTGAATGCCATTATAACACACACACACACACACACACACACACACACACACACACACACACACACACACACACACATAAATGACTCACATTGAACACATACTGTAGTAATTATAGGATTAAAATGCACGAATTGTATAGCAACTTGTATCTGGAAGCTGGATAACTCAGCTAAAATAAGTGCACAAAGAACAGGAACAAGATTATGTCTTTGAATGCTGATCTGCATTTGAAACAATGTTTATTGTAGATGCATGATATGGTTGTCTCACCCTGCACAGCTTGAGGTGTGAGATTAATTTCTGTAGCAGGAAGTCGCAATCTCGTCAGCAAGCCTAAAAAAAGCAAACAGAATTTTAGGACAACCACAAGCCTGTTTCATAGGCATGAACAAACATGCTCATATATTTACTGCACATGGGAAACTAAAGTTTTGATATTTCTGAGTAAGTGGGTGCTGGATAAAATAACAGTAATGCAGTGCTTTCCAGCTGAACCACTAATGACCTCTCTCAATTCTACTGAAATTAGTTGAGTACCAATGAACCAATTCTACAATTATAAACTATGCTGTGTGTGTGTGTGTGTGTGTGTGTGTGTGTGTGTGTGTGTGTGTGTGTGTGTATAAGTGCCATTTATAGATATGTACATTTGTTCTGACGTGCATATCTGTCTTAAAAAGGGTGAAGGAAAGGCCCGAACCTGCCCCATTGTGTTGATGGTATGCAATCATTTCAGGGATGGACTCAAACAGGTGGTTCTCTGCCAAGTAATAAAGTCCTTCTGCATTGACATTAATGAGATAGTGCCTTACAGTCCCATTCACTTCGCTGGAAAGGCAACACACAAATTTTCTCTTATACTTCAACAATACAGTATGTCAACGTATCAAAACACACATGGGTATTTAAAAAAATATGGGATTTTAATATTTTTTGAGGTTTCGTGCACATGCAAACTGCATTTTAAACTGCATTAATGACTCCTTTCTAAGCAAGATGCTAAGCGTTGATTTGTTACACAGGGAAATATTAGTTTCTGATCAATAAAAAGAAATTGAGCAAGTTTGAACATAATGAACTTCTTGATTAACTTCATCCCTAAGATTTTCTACAACCTTGAGATTACACTGGTGTAGAATCAATTTCTGGACTTTAGCGCCGATATTTCCTTTGATATCTGAGTATGATTTTCCTGGTTGTAACATTTTTTTCAGACTTCAACATGGTTTTAAATTTAGGGTTATATCACTGTTTGTTGGTTTGGCGTGCTATTCTTTCATGCAGATAAAGCAAGAACGGGGACATAAAAAAAAAAACAGTGGGTGTGTAAAGTAGGGCATAGACTGCATGTGTAACTTTCAGGTACGCTAAAGGTGCAGAGGATGTGGTCATAGCTTCATGTCTATTTGTGGGAACTTTTAGCCACCCAGTGATGAGAAAGAAAAAAAAAAACAGATTTCTCTATACTCACTCTAGTGCCAGACTAAAAAGCGAAACTGTATATATCCCTTTTTGACTGGAATTTCTGACCACAAATGATCCTTCTTTACCCTAATAATAATAAAAAAAAAATTCCATCTTTACTATGGTAGAAAATACATAAGATAAAAATAAGCAGTTAGAAACCTCATGAAGTCAATGTACACTTACTGGTCACCTTTAAAGGAAGATTTGTTCCAATACTCAGTCATGCAATTATTTTAATGGGAAAAAATGTGATTGCAGTGACTTTTGCCATGGAATTGTTTCTGGTGCCAGAACAATCGTCAAGCCTGCAGTGAATACTGTATGTGACCTGTGTGTGTTGTGTCTGGTTGTTCTCTTCCAGCCTCTTTCATCCATAACACATTTGTGAAAACCCCTGTCAAGATCAAACCAGCCTGTCTGGCACCAATAATCATGCCATAGTTAAAGTCACTGAACTCAAAGTCACATTTTCACCATAATGATTCCCAATGTTATTATATTAGCTGGATATCTGCACTACCAGCACTAGTTTATTCATTGTGCTGCTGCCATATGAGTGGCTGATTGCCTGGAGCAACAGAATAGTGATGTTCCCAATAAAAAAACGTGGCCAGTGAATGTGCATAAGAGTAATCTGATAAAATAGGTAGACATGTGAAGAACTTCACTCACCTTCTCACGTAGCAGCTGCTCAGTCTTCACTCGAGACATGTTTCCCACATACCAGCTGGAAGAGTTTGATTCAACAAACCAAGTTAAGGCAAATTAGCTGAAAACACATTAACCTATTTTTGTTCCCGTGTCAGAGTGTAGGGCTGGAACAGGTGTAAAAATGTTTATACAAGTAAATATATATTCTATATACACACAAACACACACACACACACACAAGAGATTGAATCAACGGCAGTGATGAAAATTGTTAAGGAAACTCACGGATAGTGCTCTATTTGCTCATCCACACTGTGTTTCCTGTACAAGAAAAAAAAACTGACTGTTATAGTTGACAGTTTTTTTATTATTCTTTATTCTTCTTTATTATTATTATTATTATTATTATTATTATTATTATTATTATTTTAGTATGTAATGTCACGGCGTGCGCCTGTGATGGGCGTGCGCCCACAACTATTATCGCCCCTCGCTCACTTCGTAGGCTCCCTAAGTAGGCGGCACCCCTTCGGCAGGTGTGCGAAGGGACGGGGCCGCCTATGCGGGCCTGCTGGCGTTGATTAACATAGGATCTCGGGCTTGCTCCGCATTATAAAAGCAAGGCGCGGAGTTTAGTCCGGGGTCCGAGAAGAGCGTAACGCGGTGGAGCTCGAGAGTGGGAAATGGAACGTGCCCCAGAGACTTGAAAAAGGACATTTGGATTTCCGCCCTTTGAGATGCGCGAGCTCCCGTGGCATCCTTCACTCGCGTGCCGAGCCCGCCTTCGCGTCCTCGCCGCCGAAGAGGAAAAGGCCGCGAGGAGGACAGCGTTAAGGCCGCCGATCCCAGCCGAAGGACGTCCGAGCGAGACTCCCACCTGAGGTCGCGCCCAAAGAGAGCTGGGAGGGGCCTGGCCGGTTATCGACAGCGGGGAGGAATCGTCCAGGGAGCGTGCAGGAGCGCTGCCTCGCGTGCTCCGTTCTGCCACTCCGCCCACCGCCGCCAGCCGCGTGCCCGCATGCCAGCTGGACACTGCCTCGGACCAACGCACGTGCACACATCATTCCTTCCCTTTCTTTCCGTCCTCCCTCCTTTTACCTTTTCCTTCCCCTATTTATTCCAAGTAAATGACCCTTTTCCCCTAAGATCTCGCCTCGTGTCTGTGTTTCACGGTGCCGCCCGCGCAACTTTGGGTCGAACCTGTTACAGTAATGATTTCAGGACTGGCTTTGACCAACGTTTCATGTTCCAAGACTCTGTACATTACTCTGTAACGTAATTTATATTCGCATCATTCTATGTATTAAAATGTCACAGATTAGATGGGATTATACCCATCAGACATTACATTAAAACCTTAAAACATTATTATGCCCAAATATTATACCCCCTTGTGCCATTAAAACAGCTCTTCGAGACAAACTCCACAAGACCTCTGAAGATGGTCAGATTGAGATCTGTGGAATTTCAAGGCCGGTGTTCTATCAGTTTTTCCTACTTGTCAGAATTTCCTACCGGTAGAAAAAACAGATAGTTATACCGGTCTGTCCAACATTATCCAAATGGACATAAAACTGCAAATACTCAGTTTTAACATGGGCAGCAGATTCTGACACATGACGGTACTTCATCAGAATGTAATTCCCATAGTTTTTAAATGGGTACGAACGATAAAAAATAAAAAAATCACTCCAACCCTTCAATTCACATGTGAACTGTTATATGTACGCATGTGAATGAAATAAAATTTCAATTAAGAGCACAAAACTAGGAAATAACCTCAGGAAATTCGCACATGAATGAATTTAAGCGTGACGTATTTTTACTGCGCATGCGCAGAAAGGCTGGGAAGGAAATAATGATGAGTAGGATTAATTGATAGAACACCTGTTCATCAACCTTGAATTTTTTGCCTGCTTTGCCCCATACACAGCAAGCTGTGGTGCACTATGTATTCTGACACCGTTCTATGACAGGCAGCATTAAATTTTTTCAAAAAATTTTTGCTATATTAATTTTTTTATTGTGGGTTTGGATGTCCAGGCTGGCCTTTGCTCTCCACAAGCATAGCTGAGCCTTGGTCCATGATCCTGTCACTAGTTTTCTGGTATGTAATTGATAATTAGTGTTAATGTTGTAAGGTTTTGATTTGAACATTAACATGTTTTGAGGTGTGGCTGACCTGTGTTTTTGTTTAAAAAAAGAAAGAAAAAAAGTTACATGGTTAATGTCGCCTACTGGTGGACGAGAGAATAACAACATGGAATGACATTTGCTTTCTTCAGTAAAAAGTCACTTTCTGTGATTGTAATTGGCTGAATTTCTCCTTTTTGGACCTCCGGGACAGTTCATTCTTCTCACTGTAATATTTCATGCATGTGTGATATTTCATAAGATAAGGAAAATGGCATGTTTAGTTATTTGGAACACATTTTCTGGGCCTCATTTTTTGGGTGTCAAAATATTAAAAAGTCACAGATTATCTTTGTGACAGAGTTCATACTGAACAATTGAGGGAAAAAAATACAATAGAAAATTAATAACAATTTACTATATAAGGGATTCTTAGTAGCAGAATCACATGGTTTTGTATGAAAATGGTGTAATTTAATATTTTACCTGTTTTCAGGGTCCACTCCCTCAATGTAATTAGAAGGGACAAGTCCCTCAGAGCTATACAGACCATATGAAAAAAAAGAAAAAAAAATTCAAGAACATGTACTACATTTATGCCAAAGCCTAAATATTGCTAGATATTGTAAATATTAAATATGTATTAATAGTGTTTAAAACTTAAATTTTAAATACCCCTATACCTTTAATAACTCTATTAGCAATATCAAAAGCTAGTAATTAGAGCACTTAGGTGGTTACACAGCTGGAAGGTCTTATTCTTCTCAGGTCAAAATAGTACAAACTTATGATGAAAAGTACTGTCCTTCTCCTGCATGAATTACTGCTGTGGAGAGAGTTTTCTCTCCTGTGGGCTGTCTGGGGTGATTAATGCTACATAATTAGCTTAAAGACATATGCGACAATGCGTTCCCTTTTTTAGCTTCCTTGCTTGCACTTTGCAGTTCTTAGTAACCAATACTCTGTTCTTTGTAAACAATCATCTGGTGAACGTGCAACTTATTTTATAAAGCAAGATATTTGCTAGTGAATTAGCTAAAAGACAGTGTGGTGAACTTTTTCTCTGCTTTGTGTTAGCACTGTAGTTCATTCCCACTGGCTATACACTGATCAGCCATAACATCACCTGCCTAATGTTGTGTAGGTCCCCCTTATGCCCGATCTTTTGACCTATAGACTCCAAAAAGACTATGAAGGTGTGCTGTGGGATCTGGCACATCTGGAAGTTGCAAGGTAGTGGCATCCATGATTTGGACATGTTTGTCCAGCACATCACACCTGAACTCTTGGTCAGATTGAGATCTGGGGAATTTGGAGGCCAAGTCAACAGACCAATTGTTTGTCAGACCATCCTTGAACACTTTTTGCAGTGTGTCATGGTGACTGCCTGGACCTCCTGCAGTTTGCTTACAGAGCCAACAGGTTTGTAGAAGATGCTGTAGACAGGGCCCTCCACTTTAAACTCCAGCACATGCACTCCTCAGCAAATTACCCTGTGCAGCTTTTAACACTATAATTCCAGCCCTTATTAGGTCCTAAACTTTATTCCTGCACTTCCAGCTGAACGTGCCAGATTCCATCTGCAGATGTATCACAGACTTCCTGACAGAGAGGAAGCAGCATGTTAAGCAAGGGAAACACATCTTCCACCCCTGCTCCATCAGCACTGAGGTTGTGGGGGTGGCTATGGACTAAATGGGTAAAATTACCCATAACCCAGTGCATATGTTGGGCCCATGTTGGCATCAGTGGTTGGCCCAAGGTCATTTTATCTGTGGGCTCATTGTTGGCCTATTGGTGGGCCAGTGATAGTTTGGCCCAACATTGGTTCAGAAGATAATGGAAAGGTTGAAAATTGGAAATTTTATTATATTGCTTTAGCTTTGTGCAGTAGGTTTTCTCAGTGATGCCATCCCATCAAGAGCTCATACAGTATGAAGGTTGGTTACCAATCTAGCACATAAATAACATTGAAAGAACTATATCTCTAATTCAGTGGATCCTAACTAACACCCCAATTTCTAAAATTAATTTTATTATGTTTTCTAAAACGATAATTGTCAAAATTTATTGTACTTTGTGCAACTGTGAACAATTTCAAACAGGGTACAAGTTTTGTACCTCTTTGCTTCTAACTACCGGTGGGTAAATATTCCTCCAAATGAGATGCAAATACCCTTGAGTAAGATATGAGTGTTGAGAATCTGTGGTGCTAACATGAAATTAGCACCACAGAAGTTATTAGTTTTGCTGTAATGTGGTGAGAAAGATGTTTAGCTATGCACTATTTTGCTAGGCTAATTGATCTGTTGTCAGTGAATACAGCAGCGATTAAGTGATACGCCTGTTAATAGGACCCCAGTGGAGAGAATAGATTTTTACTACCTTGATGTTCACATCCACAGGACCAGTCATGGTCTTATTACATCAGCACCATGGGACTGCCAGTGTCTTTACTACATTAGACATCGGAAGGACTTCAAACTGTCCTCCAACGTGCTAAGGAACTCTTTTACCTGTACAATAGTACAGTGACGGTAAGCATCACAGCTTGGGTTGGGAACAGCACCATGCTGGACAGACAGACTCTACAGACAGTGGATCAGCTGAGTGCTCTGATCTGCAATAAGCTCCATGACCTGCATTCTTTTTATAGTAAGAAGTGCTCGACCAAGAGCAATAAGGCAGTGAAGGACCTCAGCCATATGGACATATCTAACCGTTATTAGCATATTGCCTTGCACTTCATTGTTGGAGGTTCAACATTTGTCTCCAATCTATTTGTTCTAGTTACCCTGGTTTTCTCCCACAGGTCCAAGACATGCAGTGTAAGCTGATTAGTGTTTCAAAAATTGTCCTTATTGTATGATCGGCCATCAGTATGTCTGGTTGTGCCCTATGATGTGTCAACACCCTTGTGGGCTAATTTCTCTGGAATAGCCCCCACAGCAGCTCAGGAACATCATGTCTTGTCACTGCCGAGTGAATCGTAATTTGTTTTATGCTTTGGAATAATGTACACAATCTGGTACAGTATTATAAGACCTGAAATATATATTATGATTATTTTTGGTACCATATGAAAGAATCCTTTACCCAGCTGTGTCTCTGATTCTCGACTGGTCACCTGACATCCTTTCCAGCAAGATATATCTGTTCCCCTTCACTAGACTTAGCTCTTCAGGCGTCTTGGCAGTGTAGTCATAAAGAGCCACAAACTCCAAGCAAGCACTGCCTTCATCTTCTGGGATGGGCGGAAGTTGAATTCTGTCTCGGAGCTGTAAAAATGCATGGTTATGCCTATCCAAACCTATTATACCCATTATACCACCACCACCATTGTCATAATCATCACGACTGTATATATTTCCTGCTCACCTTCACAGATGGGACAGGAGGTAATGCAATATTTCGAGTTGTTTTGAACATCACTGATCCTGAAAAACAACAACAACAACAACAATACAACATCAGCTACATTGTTTCTCTAGCTGTTTTTAGTTTTTTACCTTTTTGTAAATGCCAAAACATAGTCAACTCAGGCTTTAATTTTCACATTAATGCATCAATCTGGTTTTAGTTTTGTCAGTAGTAATAAACAGACATCTAACATCTGATTTGATTGAGCTTCTTTCACAGAAATGTATGTAATCAGTTAATTCCACGTCACACACTTAACATCGAAGACACACCTTTTCTCCATTCACTGCAGCCTGGAGCGTTCTTCACAGTCTGGCCGCAGCACAGAAATATTCCGTCTGCCCAGATTCCTTTGTGGTACTTTGCAGAGAGCTTTTCGTTTCTTTTAATTACTGCAAATAAAACACACACACACACACACACACACACACACATATATATATATTTACACATTTTGTATGTTTTTATATACAGTATACAGTATATATACACACACACAACTTCCTTGATCCTTCCTGATTTTTATTTCTTTCTACACTGAGGTCTCAAAAACATGCAATAATCTACTTATGCTCTGTAAAGCTTTCATAACGGCTCTAATCTGAGGTCCTGTTTGTTAATTGGTGATTTCTGAGACTGGTAACTCTAAATGTACTTCTCTTCTGCAGCAGAGGTAAATTTTGGTCTTGCTATCCTAGGATGGTCTTCATGAGAGCCAGTTTCATCATGGCGCTTAAAAAGTTTTGCAAATGCACTCAATATAATACTGTTCATGCAACCGACTATATGTGTTATTTCATAGTTTTGAAAAAAAAAAAAAGTATTGTTCTAGCATGTAGAAAATAAAACTAACATGTATCCACACTTTTGACTGGTGAATGTTTTTTTAAAGGGTTAATCGCAATTACAGCAAAATGGGAGCTTTATACAGTTGTAAATAAGTGCAGAGAGAGCTTGCCTTGCATCACTGCCTCTAACCAGTCTGTCCGACTTGTATCATCCTTTGCAAACATGTACAGGATGCATTCATCATATGCAATCTAATAAAAAGGGATCAATTAATGAGCAGTTTAGATTAAAGACTTATGTAATAAAATGACATTGTTTCCAGGTTGTTTTGGAAAATATTTTGTATTTCAGTTTACTTAAAATTAAAAGAGTAAATCCCACATTTGCACATTATAGCCCTGAGAATTTTTCCCCAGGCAGGCTGACGCACATAGTACAGTGGAACCTCGGATTGCGAGTAACGCGGTTTGTCTTGGTTTACGAGTACCGAGTATCAGGTATCACATATGCGCTTCTTGTTTTGACGCTGAGCATCACATGATCACAACTGGGCCAATGGTTTTTCTGTCTCTTGCGCTGGGTAATCGTCTCCTCTATAATCAACATCCATGCGTGTACTGTTTAATATAACACTGTGACCATGTGTGTACGCGTAAAACATCTTTTATTTTACACAGCGTGCGTGTACTGTTTATTACAACACACGTGTGTGCGCGTGTGTAAAGCAAAAGCAAGTGTCATTAGAGAGGTTAAAGGTCCATTTTCTCTCTCTGTATCAGCCTGCTCTTTGTGTCTGTGTGTGCTCGCGTCATTGGATACTGTGCCCCTTCACACACACACACACACACACACACACACACACACACACACACACACACACACACACACACACACACACACAGCGCCTGCGAGCACAAACGGAAACACTTGTCTGTCTGGAATTATTTATTTTTTACTTTTTTTTAAAGGTAAAGTGCAGGTTAATTTGTTTGATTTTTACTTTATATTTTGTATTAATTATTTTTATGTATTTATTTTTTTTGGCTATGGAACGAATAATTAGAGTTTCCATTATTTCCTATGGGAAAACTCAATTTGGTTTATGAGTGTTGTGAAATATGAGCCCGCTTATGCAAAAGGCCTCAAGACTTTTGAAGACACTAGTGGTCACCTATATGTGTGTGTGTGTGTGTGTGTGTGTGTGTGTGTGTGTGTGTGTGTGTGTGTGTGTGTTAAAAGAAACCTGAAAGGGGAAGCTTCTTTCTACAGGGGCATTTATTTCTGGATCAACTTTCTCCACGCAGCAGATACTTTCTGTCAGAATGGACCCTTTTTTTCTCTTTTTCTTCTGCAAAACATATAACACATACAAAATAACACTAACAAAAGGCAATCCTTTACTTTAAGAATCAATTATTATTTCTATAATATAATTTTCTGCATTCGTTTTCAACAACAACAGAATAATGAATAACAATAATTAGTGATCAATAGCAATTAGTAAGCTACTGTATTAGTACACTCACTCACTCACTCACCGTCTATACCTTCTTAATCCTGAAGGGGCCTGGAGCCTATCCCAGGAGACTTAGGGCACAAGGCGAGGTACACCCTGGACAGGGTGCCAAACAATCACAGGTCACACACACTCACGCACTCATTCACACACTACGGGCACTTTGGGTACGCCAATTAGTCTGACCTATATGTCTTTGGACTGTGGGAGGAAACCGGAGTACCCAGTAGAAACCCACCAAGCATGGGAAGAACATTCAAACCACATGCACACATAGGAGGGAATCAAACACTGGAGTTGCAAGTCGACAGCACTAACCACTAAGCCACTGCTATTAGTGTTCTTAACAAAATAATAGTAAGTGATTTTAAATCAATGCAAAATCAGTGCAAATGTTCTTCAACGTCTACACACATCATCTATAGACGACATACAGTAGCATCTGAGTAGGGTTGGGTATCGTTTGGAGTTTTTTTTCGATACCGGTGCCAAATCGATACTTTTAAACCGATACCGGAGCCAAAGCGGTGCCAGAACCGATATTTTGCAAAAGCCACAAAATGATGACTCAGGAATACATTTTTATTGAACAGAAAATTTTATGCATTAAAAGTTTAAAGTATATATGAATATATAAGTAAATACAAAAAAACAACAAAAAAACATAAGCCACCTAACCCAACTACAATAACCAAACCGCTTAAAATTGTAGCAATTCTTTTGCAGAAATATCACCACCTAGCCTACTACTAACCTACGGAAAGGCTGCTGTCGTCAACATAACCGCTGGACTTCTTTTTGCTACGATTGGTATGACTGAGCCTGGGGTCATCCACACCAATAGTGCCAGCTATTGTCCGCAAGCTGTCAAACACGGCGCATCCCTCTGCTTTTTTGTGCCCTCAAATGTTTCATTAGATTTGACGTGTTTCCCCCTTTACACGCAACTGCTGTAAAACATTTGCTGTCAGAATCCTTTCTTGTGAAATATAGCCACACTTTCGACCGTTTCGTTTTGGGCATTTTAATGAAAGTTTTAATTTAGCAAGTTAAGATAGCGGTAGACCACCTGCTGCCGTCAGAGCAAGTGTAACGTTAGTTGCTGTGTTCACGCACATCTCGGATGCTCTCATTTCCTGATGATTTGTGCATTTTTTTATCTAATCTAATAAACATTTGATCTACAAAAATTAAATGGACAGTAGCATTACTGCAACAATGTTTTGGATTTGTATTATCAAAACTTTCCGAAGTCCTCAAGAGTTTTCTAATTAAGGAAATCATTTATTTTTTCAGTCTGACACCCCATGAACGCAGTATTTAAATTTGACTAGTGTTGATGAATCTAATGCTTATTACAACTGTGTCATCATAGCCCCAGAGATCAAATATTTAAATCGACAGGTTCAGGCATTTAAGTGGCACCGAAATGAGGCACTGAAATTCGTGTTCTGTTTCGGTCCGGTACATACCGGTTAAATAGGTACCTGTGCCGTATTGGCACCGGTTTTCGGTACCCAGCCCTACATCTGAGTAATCAATACTCAAACACTCATAAATTTAATTAGTATCCTGCATGTAACCCTGAAGTTTAGAAGGCTTACCCCCTTTTCCTGTTCATAGTAAAAGAGAGCCTGTCTGGTCAGAACGAAGAGCCGCTCTTTATAGTTCCTTGGAGATATTTTCTTTTTCTGCTGGGACATCTTCAGCAAGATGCCTTCTTTAAGGACTCTGCCTTCACTCATTTGGGCCACTTTGGCACAGGTACTGCACATTCCCCAATAACACACACACACACACACACACACACACACACACACACACACACACACACACACACACACAGAGATTTAGACAGATCTGTGAATAATGTCTGAACATTTGAGGCACAAAAAATGAAAAAAAAAAAAAAAAAAGCAATCCACATATCCAATCTAATTTTTTAAAATCAGACAATCAGATTATGAACCTCTTATGTAATGGTTTATTACCATTTATTGTTCAGAACCCTAATGAAAATCAGGACAACATGTATATAAACAAATAACATAAACACATAAGGACTACTTATTTTTAATATGACATATACTATATTTTAAATAAACATTTTATTTGTTTGCATTGCTACACAGATTCAGGTTTAGGATTCATGGCAAAATATTTAGTAGAAAATGAAAATATTCAGAATATGATGAAAATATTGTAATATTCCCCTTTTTCTGTGTAAAATAATTCAACCTATTTTTTTTTCCTTTTAAGAATTAAGCTTACAAAAGTATTTCAATAAAACAAGACAATGTCAAGCTGGAATAAACAAAAATTTATCATAATATTATAATTATAATTTGACAAACTGAACTACCTTTACATCCAGTAACATTAATGTCAAGGTTCATATCTGAATGCATTCACTTGATATCAGTTTTTTCGCTGCTGAACAATTGACTTGATTTTCATTAAAAAATATCCAGTTACCTTTGCAGGCAGAAAAATGATCCGTGTAGCTTCTCACCACTGCCCGTTGGTTTAGTTTATTCTGATAACTGCTCGGAGATGCCGAAAATGCCGGATCACAAAAGCTTCAGTGTGATCTTGAGGGCAGTGTTTGCCTATCGTATTTGCATGGCCCTGACACCGCTCTCAGGAAACACAGACACTGTCTTTGTCTGAAGCTCACACCTACCTGTTTCACCTGTCCAATACAGTAAATGAATATCCTCTTTTGGTCTTATGCCAGGTTCTTGGTCAGTAAATTAGTCATACGAGATGTTAACAAACAACAACTACTACTACAGAAAGGCACACCTTCTCTACTGTCTGTGCATTCAGTTTTTCCCAAATTTTGCTAGATATAAAGTTATTGTTTCTATAGTAACATCTCATACACAGGGACATGTCCTGTATGGCAGATGCTCCATATTATTGACAACTAAATCCATGGGGAAATACTCGTGGACACTCAATATGCAATATTTCATTCTTTGATCGTTGTTCTGTGCTGTTGGGGGACAACAAAAAAAAAAGTTTTAATGGCATTTATGATAAGGCATTAATTTAGCTTTTTTTTTGAAAGCAGGGAGTTCTCCAAAACAGTACAATCTTTACAGACAAGGTGCTCACTCACTCTCTGACACTGAGTTTTACAGTATATCGCTTATTCTTTTCAGGGACATAAGCAGGCCAGAGGACTTGGGGCACTAGATGGGTACAATTTAACGGGGTGCAAGTCCATTGCAGGGCACACAAGCCCGCACACGCCACACATTGGAAATACTAGTTAACCTAATCTGCATGTCTTTGGACTGTGGGCGGAAACCGGTGTACCCAGACGAAACCCACAATGAACAGGGAGAACATGCACACAGATGTGAAGGAGGGACTGATCCCTCGACTACTGATTCCTCGACTACTGAACCCTCGACTACTGATCCCTCGACTACTGAACCCTCGACTACTGATCTCTCGACTACTGAACCCTTGACTACTGAACCCTCGACTACTGATCCCTCAACTACTGATCCCTCGACTGAACCCTCGACTACTGATCCCTCGACTACTGATCCCTCGACTACTGATCCCTCGACTACTGATCCCTCGACTACTGAACCCTCGACTACTGAACCCTCGACTACTGATCCCTCGACTACTGAACCCTCGACTACTGATCTCTCGACTACTGAACCCTCGACTACTGATCCCTCGACTACTGAACCCTCGACTACTGAACCCTCGACTACTGATCTCTCGACTACTGAACCCTCGACTACTGATCCCTCGACTACTGAACCCTCGACTACTGATCCCTCGACTGCTGATCCCTCGACTACTGAACCCTCGACAGCTGAGCCCTCGACAGCTGAACCCTTGAGTACTCGACTGCTGCGAGGCCATAAATCTAACCACTACGCCACCATTAAGCTGCTCTAAGCTGCAGTACATTTTGTCTCATTTACTTTAAGAGACAGAAAAAAGCCATGTGAGAAAACATTTGAACAGATTGACAGCAAAACACAAAAAGCAGTTTTTGATGCACTTACATTTACAAAATAACCTTGAGGAAAGAGAAAATGCTACAACACACAGGATATGCATAATCACTTTGTGCACAAGAGACATGAGATCCATGTGTTGTGTGCAGGAAGCTGTTGCATTTGCTATGCCTGGTTATGCCTGCTATGCCGTGTCTCCCGTTTTCCAAGCAGGATTTCTGAACACTGTTATAACCTTACTAGACCACAAACATGCAGTTGATTGATGCCTGTTTTTTTTTTTTTTTTAACTCAACCAACACTATTATAAATACTAAATTTCATATTTGCATGGCTAAAGAAAACACAATCACAGGCTCATTAATCCCTTCGGATGACACTGTAGCTGGAGTTTTACAATGTTTTACAATGTCATTCAAAATAATAATAAGGTTATTCCAAATCAAGTAAAAATATTATTCAGTCTCTGTTAGCCCTCTTATTCTTTTGGGAAATAGTTTATATAAATGAATATGTAAAAAATAATATATTCAATGATTTCAAGCTTAAAATGTGTTTAAAAAAATGTAATAAATAATCATAAAGTATATTTGGTTTATTTCAGCCAGTAAGAAATGCTCCCCTCTCTTGTTCTCTCTCCTCTTCTCTCTCTCTCTGTCGAGCCACACATGTCGATCCTGAGCTGCCAATGATCCAGACTCCCTCTGCCCTCTGGAACCATCTGACTCATCCTGGTGCCCCTCTTCTGGTTGGAGATCTCGTCACATGGATGCCCCGTGTGTCTCTTTAGGATGCGTCCGGCGTCTGGGGACGGTTTCACTCTACTATGAAGACGGTTTCTCTGAGGACTTGGCTGCAGTCGCTCGATAGTTCAGGACTGAGCCTCCAATAACTACCTGGATTCCATATTAACATCAATGAACATCTGTTAATAACTGCTATACTCAACTGTCTGCCACCTAACACACAGAATGACTGCAGATCAATTCCTGCTTTCTGTTTCACCCAAATGAGGATGGGTTCCCTGTTGAGTCCGGTTCCTCTCAAGGGTTCTTCCTACTGCCATCTCAGGGAGTTTTTCCTTGCCACTGTCGCCCTCGGCTTGCTCATCAGGGACTATCTGACCATTTTGATTCGTACACATTCACATTCCATACAAACTTAAACAATTCTTTTGATTGTGTACATCTGCTTTGCGACAATGACAATTGTTAAAAGCGCTATACAAATAAAATTGAATTGAATTAAATCGATTTCATAAATTGGGAATATTTGAAGGTGATTAAGATTGTTACATCTTGCAGTGTAAAGAACATTTTTGTTGTTGTTTTACTACATTGAGCATATCTGTAAATGCATAATTAAAGTAAATGCTTTGCCTATGTACAGATCAGTTTTTATATTTTCTTGAAAACTTATTATTTTGTTCTATTTTCTTATGTTTCCTTACTCTTATTTTACTATCGTATTCTTTTACGTTCCTATATTACTCTCGAACTCTTTTTTTACCAACAATATACAAACATAATGTAATGTATAATAGTACATTTGACGTCTTATTGCATACAGTACAACAAAGAGAAGTAAAATGCCTTTGTCGTTCTGGTTAGTTAACAGTTAAAACCAAATTGTGTTTGCATGTGACCACCTAAATTTTGACTCTCAGTTGTATGGCATAGCTATTTTTACTTCTGACACTAAACTCTTGGAACCAATCAGAGTCCAGTATATCTAAAGAAACATCAGCTAGAGTTACAGGAGTCTCATGCAGACTGTTTGCAAACTTCATTGGTTCAACAGGTCTCTTTTTCTTGTTCTCTCTGTTTCTGACATTGAAAATGCTTCCTCAGGTAATATCCTCTTACTAAATAATTTCAAACTTGATGTATCCCTTTATACTGTATAATACACAGTGCTGTTGAACTCTGAGATGTGATTAGTCAGAATGTGTTGATGCGTTTTCTTACAGCACTGCCATTCACATGGACTTATATGGGAGATGCGCTTTAGTCTGTAATTCCTTACTTACAGTAACATAGAATACGAAGACTGTACCAAAAGTTATACAAAAGTAGCCATCATTTTTTCTTTTTAACTGACATAGGTACTTCAAATTGTTGGTAAATTTAAATACCAACTTTACATGTTTTTAAAGTTACTCCTCCTCTATACAAAGTTGCTGCTCAACATAGTCTCTATCACAAATGATAGATGCTCGTTTACCCTTTTGAAATAAACTTGGCTCACATTCTAGCTGTTTGTCTGTTTGTTTTTCTGAGACGTTGGATGTGCTGGTGGTTGGAGCAGGTCCTCATGCTCTCATTCTGGCCACCCTGCTCTTGAACCCTCAGCAGCATCTCAGTATCTCCAATGCAGAAATCCTACAGGGGGTACAGCTAAGCAAGACAAATTCCAAGACTGGACAGACCAAGAGCAAAAGGAGATCTGTTGGTATGTTTAATCCTGATACTTGACCTGATGATCTTGACCTGATGAATTAGATCATTAGTTTATATACAGTTAATAGACTAGCCAAATGTACTATATGTTTGTTTACGCAATCCATTGCGTTTCCACAGGTACACGGTCAGAGTTACATAAAGACCCGGAATGTGCTCCATGTCCTCCTTTGAACTTTAAAGTGGTGGATTCCTATGGAGAGTGGGCTTCCCTGTGGGAGAGCCAGTTCACTGCCCTCAACATCCCTCACCTTCGCTCACACATGCTTGTTCACACTAACCCTCTCAATAAAGTAAGAGCAACATTCTGACTTGTTCAATTCATTTAAAAGTAAGTTATCAATGCCATAAACAGCTCTATAAAAGGTTGTCTGAAAAATCAAAAGACTAACAGTATTATTTTTGTGTACAATCCCAGAAAGCCTTGCAAGAGTTTGTGCTGGCAGAAGATCGTGTAGCTGAGCTTCACTCTCTCCCTGAGAGGGTTTACATTCAGGATGAGAATGCCTTTTTTAACGATGGACGCCTTGGCAAGCAAAACAGGAAGGTTCTCAGTGCTGCACAAGGCCTGCAGAAAAACTTATATTTTAGCCTACCAGGAACTCAGCTCAGTGTGGACTTCTTCAAGGAGCAGGTCTGGGGTCAGTGTGGCATGGATCAATGTGATGGATGTAGTCATTAACACTGATCAGATGTGTGTGGCATGAGAAGAAGAAATGAACATACTCACATATGTTTTATGCAACATAAATGTGTGATGTGAGACTGGGCAGTTCAATTACTAATGATTAATAAAAGTGCACATGGAGCATAGAAATAAACCAAATTGTTTAAAATGTTTAAGGGAACATTGCTGGGAAATGAGGCATAGTGGTTGTCCTGGTGCCTTGTACCTTCAGGGTCGAGTGTTCAATTACAGCCTCAGTCTGTGTATGTGGAGTTTGCATGTTCTCTCCCTGCCTTGTGGGTTTCCTCCAGGTGCTCCGGATTCCTCCCGCAGTCCAAAGATATGAAGATTAGGCTAGTTGGCATTTCCAAATTACCCATAGTGTGTGAATAAGTGGGTGTATGTGTGTGCCTTGTGATGGAATGGCAACCTGTCCAGGGTGTACCCAACTTCGTCCCTAAGCCTCCTAGGTGTGGCTCTAGACTTCCCACGACCTTGTAAGGATAAGTGGTACAAAAAATGAATGAAAGAATGCTGGGAAACACCAATGAATCTGTAAGTGAGGAAAGTCAAGATGGCACCAACTGACACTTTAAAATAGATGACATATTGTGTGCATGGCAGCATATAACACGTGTTTCAGTGTATTTAGTACAGCACTCCTTCAAAACAGGTGCGCTCTTACAACCTGGACCAGGTCATCATCAAAGGCACTGTAGACAGAATTGCTCCAATTCTCTGTGAAAAACAAAAGAAAGTTGATTTCTTTCGAGTGACTCTAGACACTGGAGAAACTCTCGAGGCCAAAAAGGTGGTTCTAGCTACAGGACCCACCAGAGAACAGATGGCAAATATTCCTCCATGGGTAAGCGCAATCGCAGAGAATTACCCTGAAGAGAGGCTGCAGCACACAGTGAAACTAATGCACTTCATGTCTCAACATACGGATAAAGTCAATCGTGTCCCAGGTAAGCCTGTTTCTAACATTGCCTCTTTGTTGGAATGTTGAAATTTCTTTTGTGGCTGTTTCAAGAGCCATTCCATTAAGAAAAATCTGAAAAAACAACTCATCAGGAATTCAATGCTGTACTGTCCCAGGCCCACCTGCTGTATGCCATGGGAGCCAGAGAGTAATGGTGATTGGTGGAGGCCTGACCAGCGCACACATCATCTTCATTGCTCTGCAACAAGGTGCAAATCAAGTGACCTGGGTCTTGCGCAAACATGTACAGGTAATATATAATATGACATAAGCTCTCCAGGAAGAATGGGCAAACTAATTTCCATGACCTATCCTATATACCAAACAAAAATATCAGCATAGAGCAACATGCAAATATCCACCATCACTATCATAATTACCATCTACTGATGGAGCTGGAGAAGTGCATGGCGAGAACAGGGACGTATACCACAACAATGTTCCCTTTTTTTCCTAGTTTGTGATCACTCCACTGTATAAAAGGTTTACGATTAAAGGCAACTAGAGGGAATTGTTACAAAATGCAAAATATCTATCCTGGGAATTCCCAAATTCAGGGACCAGTTTCTAAACAGTTTGGTTGGCAGGCTTTTCTTAGCCGAGTGAAAATAGCAACAATGTTTCTGCGTAAATGTGTGTGCACATTCAGCTGGCATGCAAATAATTTCTGTTTTGTCAAAGTTCAGTTTTAAATTGTGAGTCATTACCCGCATCTGAAAGGCTGCAAGGTATCTCCTGTGTGCATCTACAGTATGCAAACAAACATTCAGAATGTTGTGATGGAAAACTATGTTCAGGATTGAGCTTTGCATAGCTCATTTTTATGGCTTGTGGGGTTCCTTGTTCTGTTGGTCTATCTGTGCTCACCCTTTCTCAATTGGAGGGAGTTTTAAGCTCCAGGATAGTATCTGTGCTTGTTAAAGTCAGTGCTTATAAGCGTCAGAGTGCCACAAGGATGGTTACACATACAGTACATCTTATTCTCAGAGATCACAAGTTTGATTCCTATATGATGCTCATCAGACCACATGACCTTTTTCTAATGCACCACAGTTCATTCTTTATGTCCCTAGCAAAGTGAAGCCTTTTTTTTCCTATTAGCTCACTGAGAGGTGTTTTTCTTAAGGCTGTTTGGTTTCAATTTAGTTCCAATCATTCTCTACTTACCATGGTTGCAAAGACTTACTCTTGATCACTCATCAACAAGGCAGTGCAGAACTGCCACATACTTGATGTTTTTTGTATTTTGTACAATTTTGTGCGAACTCTAAAGAGTATTAAATTAAGCTGTTAATCTGGATATGTTTTTACTGTGCTACTGCTACTGTATACACAATTGGCCGATTGGATAAGTACATTAATAAGCAGGGGTACAGTATATGTGTTATATCACCAAGTGAGGTTAATGTAGTTCAAATACTGCCTTAGAGTACCTTAAAGGTACTGATGATATTTATTTTCCACCATTATGTGTCCAGCTCAAGCAGTTTGATGTTGGAGATGTGGAGAGTCTGATCGGCCGCTACTCGCACATTGAGCATGGCATCAAACTGGATGGCCTGGCTTACCTGCGGCAGTTCTATGGAGAAAGGAGTCTGCACAGGAGGCTAGCAATGATCAAACAGGCACGTAAAGGAGGAGCCGTGACTCCAGAGGCTTATGCACAGCTGCAGCCCTTCATTCAGTCAGGGCAGCTGCTTGTCAAGGCATACTGTCAGGTACTGTATATTCATTTACTTAACCATTTATAATGCTTATTGATTTATTATTTCAACGGTTCTCGACAATAATCCTGGAAAACCTTGCACAAGTCTTGCACATTTTTGTTTTCCATGCTTTGTCATACGTACCTCAGTTGTTAATTGGAAAAAGAAAAGGAAAAGGCCGTTAATTGGCTGATTAGTCAAATCAGGTGTGCTGGAAGCTGAGTAAACACCACAATGTGCAGGACAGTGTGTATGTCAGGACCAGATTTGACAATAACTGACACAAGTAAATTCTAATTTAGTTTGAGTGCCATTGTTTTTAATATTTTATATTAGTTGTACATTGCGTGTTTGTGCCCAATAAACACCCATTACTGTATGTCGGTGTGTAGGTTACTGATGCAATGTGGTGCTATGAAACTCAGAGGTGGAAGGTCTCCCTTTGTGATGGTGAAAAATGGACAGGTGACAGGATCTGGCTTGCAACAGGCTGCAAACTGGATGTCAATCAAGACCCCTTACTCTCAGATATCAAGAAGCACTTCCCAATTCAGGTTAACCATACCTTAGCACAGTCTAATAGAAGAGTATGTTTTGTCTGTCTCTGTAACTGTTATGGGGGGGAAAAAAGTGGAAGCCAGTCAATGAAATTTGGTTTAAAACATTATTATTTTTTTAATATGACATTAGACGTCTGAAGTTTGCTTTGTTACCTTTGCAGGTAACAAACTGAAAGGGTATGGTTGATAAAAAGTATTAAGGTTTATAGGCACCTATTGTTTTGTCCTCCAAAAGCCCAGTATGGCATTTTAATATGGACATGTTCTACTAGTTTATGAAACTTTGACAGTTACACCCATCAGCAATTTGCCTCGCACCCCCAGTGTGGGGAGACGAATCTCACCTCTTGTCCTGTGTGCATGGAGTGTGCATGTTCTCTCCGTGTTTGGTGGTTTTCCTCTGGGCATTCTGGCTTTCTCCCACAGGCCAAAGACTGGGTTTACGTTGATTGGTGTTTCAAAATTTCACATAGTGTGTGATCAATTTATTAGTATTGGCTTAGTTACCATTTATTAGACTGATTAATTAATTCATGTATTTTCTATACCACATATCAAAGGGTCACAGGGGCCTGGAGCCTATCCCATGAGCCTATCCCTTAGGGTACAAAGCAGGGTACATCCTGGACATGGTGCCAATCCATCGTAGGGCACACTAATCTAATCTGCATGTCTGAACTCTGGGAGAAATCTGGAGTAACCAGAGGAAACCCACCAAGCATGAAGAGAACATGCAAACTCCACACACATACACAGAAATTAGGAGAGAATTGAACCGTTGACTCTGGAGGAGCGAGGCCACAGTGCTAACCACTATGCCACCGTGCTGCCTACTACTTAATCCACTGATGAATTAGCTTAATGTTTAGCAAAATAGTCATTGTTGGTGTTATTTTACAGTCACTTTGAATAGCTGGAATGCTTTAAGGAGAAGTTTAAAGATTTTCTTCCAACCCTGAAAAATTCTTAATGACTTTGTTTTTTTTAATCTAGCAAAATATTGCTATATCTAATTTTGCATAGTAAAATATACTGACAATATCCTACTGAGGAAATAATCCCTGTTGTTTTACAGGTGCTTGAAGGATGGCCATGTATTTCAGAGACTCTCCGGTGGGCTCCTGGGTGTCCTGTTTATGTGATGGGACAATATGCAGCACTTCAGGTAACGGATTTTGCAGCTTTACAATGTATAGTGTGATAAGATTCTCTACTTTTAAAACTTTTCAACTTATCCTAAATAAAATGTACAAGTTTGAATGTTTATTTTGAATTATATTCCCAGGTTGGTCCCCATGCTGTGAACCTTGCTGGAGGTCAGGCAGCAGCTTTCCGCATTGCAAGGGATATCATAGATGAATATGGCAGTGAAGAACGGCACAAAGAAACCACCAAAGTGGAAAAGGCACGGACTGAGGAGTACATTTCTCACATGCATGGCCTCATGTGGCTATGATGCTGAAAACATTGGTATCTAAGCTTACATTTCAAATGATTGTAATGTCTGTTCAGAATTAATAAGTAAACCTGTCATGGTCATGTTTTGCCACTGTGAAGGGTGTCACATTCTTGACTGTTAGTAGCATCCTTTCTTGACTTACATTCCAGACAGATGTAGAGTACTAGGCTCTGGGTGGTTTCTTTCTCTTTTTTTCTTCTTCTTCTTAGATTCATTACCTAAAGCCTTTCCACACAGTGTGCACTACTGACATCTAGTCGTCAAAATAAAGAAGTGCAGCTCTTATGCTGTAGCTGGGTTTTGTTTTCCAGCTAAGAACATCAATGAATGCATGATTACATTAAGTAATGCTGCCTATTACTGTAAATTTGTTGATGTTTTATTATTATTTTAAATTACCCAAAATAAAACAAGCCTACTATTTGAATACTGCTCCCTTTCAGGGTTGTCCTGATTGCTTCTATAACCATGCTATTAGGTTTGCATATTTGTCCATATTCTGTTCCCACCTTGGGGGTCTGAGTTTGCAAGATCTCCCCATGCTTGGTGGGTTTCCTCTTGGTACTCCAGTTTCCTCCCACAGTCCAAAGACATACACATTAGGGGAACTGCCGTTCCCAACTTGCCCGTAGTGTGTGAATCCACGTGTGAATGTTGACCGGAGGTCCAACCACAGTCATAATAATCCACAAAAGATTTCATTCTTTTTGCTCAACTTTCCACTAATGCAATCAGGTTTTGAACGGCTCACGGACGTACTCGCAACTTAGCTGGTGTTCGGTTCGACTCATTTCGTTCGCTAGTATGCCGTAAACGCTTAGCGTGCCGAGGCAAATTTCTTGTAGTTTTTCAGTTCTTAAGGCAAAAATTAATGAGGCGGAGCGTTCGTATGCCTTGGTACCACTGGACATGGCCTCAACAGTCCCTAGTTGGTGTACAATAGCTCCCTAGTTTAATGAATGGGAACAGACAACAGGTTGAACTAATTGTGATCTGTCCCTTTAAGGAATAACCACACGTGACGTGAGCTCGACTGCCTATCCGGTATGCGCATGCGCAAGAGCTACTGCTGGCCCTGCGAAATGTAAACAACTTGTTCAGTTGTAAATGCAGAAGATTTCCGGAAGTCAATTCCATACACTGTTTTCGAAGTAAAACGTCGAGCATAAAACATGATTAATTGTTGGTTATTTGTGTTTGTTAAGGCTGTCACTAAAGGAGTATAGCGTTAAAGCTGGTTATTACATTTGACTATGCTGATTAATTCGCTAAGCCTTGCTTATTTAGTTGTATAGCCTTAACTGCTAACGTTGTTTTTACTTCTGTACTACCTGTGCAGATTATGAAACGACATTTCCTGCTATTCATGTGAAACGAAACCTTTCTCAGACTACAGTATGTCGTCCCCACGTTGATGAATCATATCTTTGTTGAATCGACTCCGAATCAGAATGCTTCGGATCGAAGAATCGACTCGCGATCTTTAATCAACAGGTTTAACCGGTGGAGCTCCAGAACATTATTGTTATTGTTGCAGATGATTAGTATACTGTAAGAGTATTCTTGCAGACGTTTTGCTGATTTAATTTTTTAGAAGGCACATTAAACATGACACAGCCAAGAAAAGTGAGTAAGATGGTTTTAAGCGTGGAGCAGTCGGAGGGAGTCGGGGCAAGAGTTCGGAGGAGCATCGGGCGAAGTGATGTAAGATTATTGAGTCTTAAACGCAGTGAAAGTCAGAAATCATGATGTCATATTTATTTCTTCTGTGCTTTTCATTAGCTTAGAAACCTGGATCCGTTTCTGTTGTTGGATGAGTTCTGTGTGAGTAAAGGAGCAGGATTTCCTGATCATCCTCACCGAGGCTTTGAGACGGTAACACACGACTTCTGTTCATGACTGATTCTTAACTTTATAGCATTACACCTGTAAAAACTTTTTATTTTATAGTCACCACCATTATAAGACAACTATGGATTTGCAGTGCCTGTAATACTCCAGGTGCAGGTGTTGCGTGAGCACAGGTAGGGTGGAGGTCAGGTTTAGGGTGTATCACAAGTTTATTATGAAACTGAATATGTTTCAATCATTCAAGTGACAGGTAACCAAAACAGAAACAAATAAAAAGAAACTGATACATATAGACAATATGGTGCAATGCATTGGAGTATACTGTACATATCGGCTTATCACAAGAATTATTCTAAAAAGTATCATTAAGTTGTTTGATTTCTGTGTTATAGTTTTAAAAAATAATTTAGCATTGTTGATTTTTTTTTTTTTGTCGTCGTTTGCCACAAAAGAATATCCAGGAGATATTTTGGACAGTTTTAGGTCGCAAACATTTCTAGCTTTCTCACTGTGACTCAGCAATGCTGCAGTGTGTGCGCTATGAGTGTTTTGCCACTAGAGGGCGCTATTGTATCTCCTTGGACAAGACCACTTGGCTCGTTTCAACAGGGCTCATGAGTCAGCGTTTTCCATATAAATAAAACAACGTTTTTGTCTGTACATTAGTCAGAAGTCGCTCTTTCAATGTTATCTTTACGCTTCATACATTGGAAGATCAGCAACCGACCTCAGAATTTTTTTTGTCTGTCTGTCCAGCCAGATTTTGTCTCAGCATCACAAATTTTTGACTGCTCACGCGCCAAACTGTGGTCACGTCTTAAATCAACTGCTGGACAGGATTTAATGAGACGTTTGCAGTAGTTAGAGATCTGCCTGAAGTTTAACCTGCACCATAAGTGAAATCAAAATGTTGAGTAAAAGCGATGTTATGAACAATAATGTACCGGATTTAATAATCTACTTTAACATAAACTACTAATAAGCTACTTGTGTGTAAACACACACCTGCACCAATAGATACTAATTAGAAAAACTAAACTGAATATTTTTACTGGGATTAGTTTATATTTCCACCACTGAAATAACAGCGCTGGAGTGGTATAAGTGAATTCAAACACACTGGAGTCGTTTTAAGACAAAACATCATCTTTATCCAACCGACTCTTTCGATTTCTCTGAGATTCACTCTCCAATTACTGAACAGGGAGTGTGAACAAGGTACTTTTGTGTAAGATACTCAACATTACAAATAAAAAATAAAATCTTTGTATTAATCAGTTATTCAGAGAGCTCTACTGTACAGAAAGACAGACAGACATGTACGTGGGCTTTAACCTGGAATAATAACATCACTGAAGCTGTTCAGATTATTTTTAGCTTTAACTTTATAACTACTTTTAAAACCTCTTTTCCTGTCAACGACGGGTCCTTGTTGGTATAATTCACTTAAAACGAACTACATGGGAAAATTGACTAAAGTAGCCAATTTGTTGGCCTCCACAGTCTGTTAGCTCTCTTCCTGTCCATTAGGACGAACAAGACCTTTGCTGACCTTCATTTTCCACAGAAACACGATAATGGCATGGTTACTGCTACAGATGAAATATCAGCATCATCATGATGCTGATGATGCTGAAGCACTTTGTCAACAAACAAAATTATTGGCATACTATTACAGTAGCTATTTTTCACCACCAGAGGCAGTGTATAACCACTGAGTCTGAGATATGACACGCAATAAAGCTGCTGTCATGAACCAATCAATCATTTTCATTTCTTTCCTTACAGGTTTATTTCTCCAAAGTCACCTGTTATTTGCAGTCTATCTGCAGAATATGTTTTCTTTTCTAATAATATGAATAATATTTTTTAAATTTGCTCAGCAGTATGTCGTTCCCTAGTATTGAGTCAGTTTTTATCCATTCCATGCTTGACTGTGCTGTACCTTACCCTAGCTTTACATTTTTTTCACCTACTGATTTACCTTCATAATATTTCGCAGATGCTCTTAACCCGGGTCATTGACCGGTGTGCTTTGTAGTTTCTAGAAAAACACATCCTCTTGCTAGTTCATCTCACCGCCAGATAAAACCCAGTTGGGGGTTAGTAAGGCATTAAAACAAAAAAAAAAACCCAAGACAGGGTTTTTTAAAAATAGTTTACTCAAGTGGTAGTTCAAGTGCCTGGCGAAGCAGTAGGTCTTTAGTGATTCAGCTGTTCAGACAGCCAAAGGGTGTTCAGTAGACCACCTGAGTGGCTGGAAGGGGAAGTATCTTGAAACATGTCTTCCTTGTGTACCATGAGGGATGGTGTTTTTTTTTTTTTTTCAATTGTATTTCCTGATTTATGTCCAACTGTATTGCAAATATGTAAGTCTTTCCATAACGTGTTATATGCCATGGATGGTTTCCGGTGACACTGAGGGTCAAGCACATTTTTCTAGCTAAGATAGCCTTCCATTCAAGTGTTCCACACTCTAGCAAGTTATTCAACTATTGTATTCTATTGTATAGTACACTAGGACATAGGTGCCTGTCTATTCGGTTTAGTTGTATTATTTGCCCTTGCTGCTACAATACAGGAGACATTTTTTTTTGCCTTTTCATGTAAACCAACAGTCTGAATGAAAACAAACCATGTGCAACATCTGATATTAACCAGACTGCAGAGAGGACGTGCGTTTATTTTAACATTGTGACAGTTGTATAATGAAAACTTATACACAGAGCTCTCCAGTCTCATGGAATTCCTTGGATATTAATAATCAAGGCTTTAATTATTAGTACAGAAACTACTTACTCTCATTCACTCATTGTTTATACCACTTTATCCTGTATTCAGGGTCACAGGAGACTTAGGGCACGAGGCGGGGTACACCCAGGATGGGATGTCAATCCATAGCAGAACACACACAAACGCATACACACACACTCAAACGCTCATTCACACTACATGCAATTTGGAAACGCCAGTTAGCCTAATCCTAAGGAAACCAAGCAAGCATGGGGAGAACATGCAAACTCCATGCACACAGAGACCCGAGGCAGGATTTGAACCCGGACCCTTGAGGCGCAAGGCCCCGGTATTAACCACTAAGGATACTAATGCTAAGAAATTATTATTAATTAATTGTACCGGTATTGCTTTAAATCAAAATTTAACCAAACTACAATACAAGAGTAATAACAGTGATTTATTAGGTTATTTGAACGTTCTTTATGAGTCTCTTGGTCTAACAGTCAGCTAACACGCGATGGGTTCCGTAGAATCGCATTTGTTGAATCAGCAAATTAAAATTACAAGAAAATTTAATAGGTTGTGGAAGTTTTAAATGAGTGGATCTCTAGATACATGTGTTTGAGTTGGAACGTTGAGTTGCTATGCAACCACACACAAACAAAAGGGCAAACTCTCACTCGGCTTGAGAACAAAGCGAGCAATCCAGCGCCCGCACACCCATCCACGAAGGAGGAGTGAATTAAATCCAGTGGTATTTAAAAAGAAAGGTGTCCATGCCACATGCACTATAAATAGCTCTTATGGATGTACAGTATATGGAAATCTACAGTACGTATAAGGAAATTGAGTGGTTTTCAGGTGAATGGATTCAATGGTGGATGTGATGTTACTTTTTGTAAACACCAGACCCTTATAGGATTAATGCAGTCCTGGGATAAACATTATCAGATTTTAATGGGAAGAAACCTAAGCATAATTCTGACATCAAATGGAAATTAAGTGCATTCAAAGGAGCTTGTAAAGATATGACGAGAAAAAAAGATATAATTGTGAGGGGTTTTGTTGGTCAGCTCATGTGGTCCAAGGTGCAGAAAAATCGATGTCTTGATGCTCCGACGTGTGCTTTGGTGTCTTTTGTCCCAGGGTGTCTTGGACCCTCATGTTTCCTAGTTGTTATATTTTAAACATTTCGGATGTTCCTGACGTAAATGAATGTTTGGGCTAATGCATGTGTCAGATTTTGAAAAAATTTTGCAAGGTAGTTTTGAACCTTGTGATGGGAATCATTGTTAGGTTTTAGCGCTGTAAAAGGGAGTTATCTGGAGCCCTTTGTTATACTGCTTTATGGTTCCACATAAAAGCTTTCAGGGTTTCTTGGCGTGGAGTGTCTTAATGGTTTGAGACTCAGGCGTGCAAGTGCTTTAGCAACGTTCCCATAATGCCCCGGTTGAACAGGTGTGTTTTCTTACGAACAGACACATCATGACAAACTCACAGCTGTGTTCAGAGATCACAGGCGGCTCCTCCAGGTCAGCAGGTGTCCGGAGGAAAAGGTGACCTTTGTTCCTCCCTCTCACAAGTTTCGTTGAGAATTCCTGTAGTACAGGATGTTTTATGTTTATTTTCTAGTGATTTAAAACACTTTTACAGTTTCTTGGTATTGTAAGTTGATCTGAGCTTGTATTTATTTTTGAAAAGTAGCTTCTTTGTTTTAATGTCAAATCAGGACTTATGTAAGACTTTTTTCTTTTGGTGAGTTCCACACAAACAAAACGACATGGCGCTTTCCCAAGGACTTAATTAGCAAGAAATCATTACAAGTTCCAGTATTTATTGCGCAAGTTCATTTCTTTACAAACTATATTTTTCTTGGAAGTAGTAGTTCATGCAGCAACATAATAATCTGTTATACTCTATATTTGTATTATCATATATATTTGTTCTTTTCACAGGTAACATACCTTCTAAGTGGTTCATCAGCTCATGAGGATTTTTGTGGACATTTTGGAAAACTGGAGGCTGGCGATTTGCAGGTAGAGCACACAACCTAATTAAGATCATCAGTAATCACTAATGATCTGAAACCTAATCCTCTCAATTGAGGTGTAATAGTGTGTTGAGAACACAGATAATCATGGCTCCCAGGCAGTTAAATTCTGGTAGTGTGTAAAAGCAATTTTGTCAACAATTTAAACCAAAAAAATAAATAAATAAACGTATAACAACTTAATAAAATATTACTAAAACAGTGTAGTTTCTACAATATATTATGGCATCACAAATGCACACAGACACAGGGCTGAAAAAAAAAGTCATACTTGTGTGCCATTTCCTATAATTCCAATGTTGTAAAG
Organism: Clarias macrocephalus; assembly: GCA_011419295.1. NCBI lineage: Eukaryota > Metazoa > Chordata > Actinopteri > Siluriformes > Clariidae > Clarias > Clarias macrocephalus. Next base: position 5,120 of record JAAGKR010007368.1, on the reverse strand, counting down.
CTGTCCTTCTGATTCAAGGGTCAGTGAGGAAATATGCCTGAAATATATCTGTAGCACACAGAGCGGTTTTCAAAGTCGGCATCAATTTCTCCTGTGCTCATTCCAGCAGCACTCGGGCCAACTGCACCACCAAAGAGTTATGAAAGCTGCTGACAGTGTTTCACTCTATAACTCAAACCACAGAGTAATGCTTGAGGACTGAGAGCATGGATGGAAATTTCCATAGTGTAACAGAGAATAAGAGTGGCAGACCCCAAAGGGTGCATTAAGCTGCACTTGTAAATCTCTACTGGTCCATTTTACAATAAATAAAAATAAAGACCAGCTCTTTGGGTTATTGTAAAGGTTACATGCGCCCAATTTGCCACTTTGTAGGTAGAAAGGTCATAGCATGCAGCTTTTTATTGGACATAAATTATTTTTATATACCACTGAATAAACTTAATAAACCACTTTTTTTTATATTATAATAATAATAAGAAGAAGAACAAGAAGAAAAAGAAGATGGAGAAGATTTTTTTCCTCACCCAATCAAGATGAACTGTGTGATCATTAGACACATATAATGCACTATAAAGCTTGAATCAATGATTAAAGACAAGAGAACTGCCTACTGCACAGAGCTTTGTGGTACACTTTAAATAACAGCCTATTTTTCGGGGATGTGGTCATACTAAGTTGGCTGAAATGTGTGTGTGTGTGTGTGTGTGTGTGTGTGTGTGTGTGTGTGTGTGTGTGTGTCTGTGTGTGTGTGTGTGTGTGTGGTGGCAGTGGATGACTGCAGGTCGAGGTGTGGTTCATGCAGAGATGCCTATGTCAGATGATCCTATGCGGGGCCTTCAGCTTTGGGTGAACCTGCGAAAAGCAGATAAAATGGTGGAACCTCAATACCAGGAACTGAAGAGCAGACAGGTTCCAAAGCCTAGCAAAGACGGTGTGACTGTGGCTGTCATTTCAGGTGAAGCCCTCGGGGTGAAGGTAAGGAACAAAAATCCATAACATCTCTTAAATTGTGTGACTACTTTATAGAAGTTATAGTTTATAATATAAATTAAGTTTCTAAGCTGAATTTGGTTTGGAAAATCTCTACTGTCTTCTTTACTACTGTCTCATTTTCACTTGAACTAGTTGAGTGGACCTAGAAATCGCAGGCGTAAGGATATCATCAGCCAGCCCCCCATTTATCAGACACAAGCAGGAAATTAGGAACAGATTTTAAGGGGGTGGAAGTAGTGTTTTAATGTTGTAAATGTGAATTGGGGCTGAGTCTGGGTCCCCCAGGGCAAAAACGAGTGGAAGTGACCCAGGACTCGAGCTAAATTATGTCAATCAAGCAGCCATGTGTTGTCTGAAACCAGACATTATCACATCTGTTATAGAACGTTTGTTTAAACTTTTAGTATGGACGAAAATGAAAAATATTGTAAGGGCATTGTTTGTAAGTAAGTAAGTAATAATAATAATAATAATTATTATTATTATAAAATCATAAAAAATATTGGTTATGCTGGTTTCACAGACAGTAAAAACTCAGTAAAATGTGTCTATCACTTTGGGACCAAGCAATTGTTTAAAAATGTTAAATTTAGTAAGAAGCTACAGCACTACCTAAATCCAAATAGGAATGTATTTTAATGTATGAAAAATTGCATATGTTGTTAGGGTGATGAAACGGTGTGTTAAGTACATCAAGCAAGTGAATCCTGGAAATGTGTTACTTAGAATTTAAATATTCTTGCAACAATTTATTAATATCTTATTGTTTTCTTTCTCGTTTTTTAAGTCAAAAATCTACACAAGAACTCCAACGCTTTATCTTGACTTCCGACTCAGTGAGGGTGCAAAACATGTGCAGCCAATACCCTTGGGTAAGAATCAGTGTGTATACAGCAACTGTGGTGTTTAGTCTTGTATATCTCTCAAGCACTGGTAATAAATACAGATCTAATGAAAGTGGTACCAGCTGTCCTCTATTCACAGATGAATACATTGTTACTCTTCTTAAACTGCAGAATACTCCATCTAGCATGCCGCATACACTTAAACTTTCACTTTGAATAGAGAACACTAACATCTGACTCATATCGTGACCACTGTCAAAACAGTGTTTCTCAAAAACCAAAGTCCATTTGAATCATAGTGCTGTTCATAGTCATGACATATGGCCTTTCTTACCAAAAACTACTGTTCTGCACGACAGGGTCTACATTTAGACAAAACAGCTGTAGGGAAATAAGTAGTTGTCTTGTGTGTGGTTTCGTTTTTTTTTTTTTCCTGTGCAATTTCCCGAGTACTCAGGCCATGAGTGTTAGCTCCATCCTGAAAGTATTTCCAAAGCGTTCATTCAGGAAATTCTGGGAAATTATTTATCCACAGTTCCCTCATTGTAGGATTTTAAATGTCCAAGTAAGTTAAGACAGTTACAGAGCAATTAAATGTATTTAGAGGTTAAACTTGAAATAATTTGTAATGACCCAAAAATTAATGGCACCCTTTGGTGCCTTATTACAAAGTGTGTTTATATACGTTAATTTCTGAATGAATGCTATATACTATATATACCATATATAGACTCCTTCCCATGTCCCTGTAGAGTCTGATAGTGTCTCTATGCAGAGGGTAGAGTTGGCTGTGATGGAGAGCACTTTATTTAATGTCCTTCTATCCAGAATTGCCTTAAGACATTTCAGCTCCAAACCAATAATCAAACTAGCTTTGTGTATGGAACTATCTGTAATTCCTGAAAGGTTAATGCCACACTTTTGTCAGACCCCTTTTATTAAAGATGAACGTCTGGTTTTAAACACCAGGATACCAGGTTTTAAAATGTATTGACTGTACATGTTTAGGGGGAGAGGAAATAATAACTGAACAGGCAGTGCAGTATCTGTATTGAAGAGGAAGTCAATACTGGTCAAATTTATTGGCCCTCAACATATCCCCATCTTTCTTCTTATAGCCTGCAATGATTTTCATATCATCCCAAACCTCCCTCAACAATTCATATTACTGCAACTTCATCTCCCCTTGGCCTTGATCAGGCTGATCTTGGGTTCCCTCAAGCTCAAGGATGCTCTTGAGCTCTGTTCAGACTAAATAGAGGCTCAACTTCTCTGGTATTCCAGGGATAGTTATTAGGGAAGCAGCACATACAGTAGTTCCAACAGGCACAATGATGTCCTAATAGAATTTAAAGTAGTCTGTCACTGAGTGTGTGATCCTTTCACTATTACCACAATGAGGCTCGACCAGGCAACGAACTCCAATCAGTACATTCAAAGCAGGCCTTCAGAACCTTCTCAGCCTCATGGGATTATTTTCTGAATGTATGTGTAATTGTTGGCTAGCTCAAGACACAGGCTTGTAGTTGGGATTCAGGTAGACAAGATAATTGTCAGATTTCTCTAATAAGGGCATGGGGTGATCTTATCTTACATTAAAAGCCAAGTGTTACCTGAAACCTTTGTCATACTAAAGGATAGAAAGCAGGCTGTGGGTCTCAGGAGTGACTATTTTGTCTTTTTCTGTTTCATTTCAACTCTCCCATCTCCCCCTCCCTTCGCAGAGAGTGATGGTCTATTCCAGTAGGTAGTACTGGAGGGTAACTGAATAAAGGCCTGTTGACAAAGCTTTATACATGGGACTGGATTATGTGTTTCCTTTTAATAAGATGGGCACAACCCTGTGATTAATAGCCAGCAAGCTCCAGAAGTTGACATATTGCCTTCATGACCTTAGGTCCGGCACAATGCCATTGTTGTGTCAATCTAGGGTTCCACCTACCCATGGTAGCCCAAACACCATATTTCTTCCTGTCCATTTGCACACTTTTTTGGGTTGGCTATGAGCCCTATCTCTCTCTCTGAACAATCCCAGGACTGCCCTCAGTTGCTGCATGTGCTGATGCCAACCATTACCGTAAATTATTATATTTCCCAGATAATCCCATTACACCATAAATATACCTGACTCAAGAAGTTACTTGAGTCTGGGACATTGGGTAAACACCAAAATTTGACACTTTATTGACTTCTCTAAAGTCAACACAGAACCAGACTGACCCATTCGAATTACCACAGGACTCAAATATAGCCTGAATTTCATCCCAAAACATGTTTTGTGTGTGTGTGAGTGAGTGTGTGTGTGTGTGTGTGTGTGTGTGTGTGTGTGTGTGTGTGCACGTGGTGGGAATCTGTCTGTGAATAACCACCCGACAGGAGTCTTACTGTGGTGATCTGTGGTGATCTATGAGGTGGATATGACTGGGTCAAGTCGAAAACACATTGGAAAATTTCTCCTGCAACTTGCCAAAATGTGTTCTTCTCTGTGACAGGATGTCAACTCATACTGTAGCTGACATCTCCACATGAGACCAGCTGAGTTGTTCCTTTAGGCCTATCTATTGTCCTAGGTTGAGGTGATAGATTTGTAATGAACTGCCTCTACCCGTTGTGTCTAAACTCATTGCTGACTCCCCAAATTTGCCATGTCACCTCAAGAATCCTTGCCATTTGGTGTCTAATTTGGAGTTTGACATGGGCTGTAATTATACAATATATAATTTTTATGTTCTGAGTTTGATGTTCTTGATGTTGATCACAGGTGAAGGCTGCTAAAGTTCTATGAGGGTGCTTCATCTATACAGTTGTTCAAAAAGGGAAAAGCTTGTAGGGCCTTGCAATGTACAAAAATGTTTCTACTCATCTACTTATCCCAGTTATTAATCATGTTTTTCAGTGTTTGTTTAAGACCTTAGAGCAAGCCATCCATCTAAGAATGATAAAGATGTTATGCAAAATGCATAGATGACACTGACTAGCCCAAAGCAATGTCCACGGCCATCTGATCTAATGGCCGGATTAGGTTCCTGCCAGTACTCCTGAATAGGAACTTGATTGACGATAATGGGCACAATGATGCTTTTGGGTAGCTGTTGGATTTGTCAACTGACATTTGTGCTATGCTGCACACCACCTGTGTACATTTCCTTGAATGTCCAGCCAATAGAGATGAATCATTAGATGTCTTATCCTGACCTAAATGTTATTGGTTCTGCCTCCTGGAACAACTAAATTCCTTTTGAGTTTCCTGTGGCACATGTTATACCTTTCTATTTTTTT
>JAAGKR010007367.1:0-31583 GCA_011419295.1 Clarias macrocephalus | reverse complement strand
GGGGGGGGCCACCAGGGAAGCCCTGCGTAAGGAGTCTTATAAATATCATTAAATTTTCAAATATTTTAAAAATCTATTTTAAAACATTTTCAAATCCTGCAAACTTTGTTTTTGCCACGAATTCATCATCACGTTTGCGCTATTAAAGAAAGAAAAAGAGGTGGTCTAGAAATTCGTATTAGATTCACTTTCTCTTAGGCATTAACAACAAGACAGACTATAAATCCTATAAAAGTGTCCTAATGTGTCCAGGTGAAAGGAAGTTTCCACGCGGTCCCGTACTCCCAATAAACATTTATTTTAATTATTTATTTATTTATTTAAAAAAAAAAAATTTTAATTGCATGTGTTTGTACAACATTATATAATTTCAATAGTATCTTTAGCCTACAGCCTCTTAAAGTAAGGATGAATCATATTATTTGTGGAGAGGTTTCAAGAGAATACCCCAGAAGTAGTTGATATTAAGTTTTTGTTAATAAAACAAGTTTAATTTCATTTCAAAGCGTCTTGACTGAGATAAAAAAAAAAGTGCTCTCCTAAACGTCGTAGCAACATTAAAGAAACCTGAAATCCATTGATGGTGTGCTATGTTTGTGCCAGATGTCGATTGGACCTGTGTGTATTTATATATGTGTGTGTGTGTGTGTGTGTGTGTGTGTGTGTGTGTGTGTGTGTGTGTGTGTGTGTGTGTTCTTATCTCGGCAATAAACCTCAAATGAGAAATCCCGTGTTCTCATTAGAAATCCCACATGTTCCAGTTAATAGCAACAGGAGCAGAGTCTCTCTAGGTCTGACGCGCCTGCTGAGGACGATCATCTTGTGTCTAATTTTATAACATTTCAGAGATTATTTACATTACTTGTTACTGAGCCATTAATTCCGAGACAAATCCAAGTTCTCTGACGCTTCTAATCTCTGAATCTCTGAGCAGCACACTCTGTGCTGACCCTCTGGCGTGTTACTGTTCTCCAAATCACGCAGAGCCGCACGCGGATTAGCATTCTCCCTAGCATTAAGCGGACTAGCTTTGCTACATCAGTTCTGATGAATTAACCAGGCTCGCACCCACGCATCTGTTCAGCCTCACACTCTCTTTATCCGACAGCTAATCAGGGATCTCAGGTTTGGGACGCGGGGGAGGACGAGAATAACATCGACTAGCATCCTGAAGTGGAATGGTCATGGCAGGGAGTAGCTGAACAGCAGGGGCCGCGGACTCGTGAGGGTCCAGGTGACCGCCGGGCCATGTGCACGACCATCATGGTGATCACCACAGTGGCCATGATCCTGCGTCGACGATTTTGCAACAGGGTCAGACCGTGAGTGGAGTTAGCCCTCTGTCACTAGCCATGCTACCGTTTATCAGCTAACTGCTAGTTTATTGGTTGGTGGCCTACAGTTTTGTTTTCTTCTTACATTTCGTCTTACACTGGCTTAACAATTCCTGCAGAGATAAGAGAGAGGAAAACGTTCATAATTTAAGTGCTGGTTTTATTTTAAGGAGGTACTAGAAGGATTTTTCTTTTCTTTTTTTTTTTATGACAAAAATGCTACCTAATTTTCTTCTTTACATTCTCTTTTGAGCTTCTTCCTTTTACTTACAGTACATGCTCTTTCAATCTTTTTTCTTACTTCATTTAATTCTTATAAGCTTCTTTCTTTCTTTTCTTTCTTTCCACCTTTCTTTGTTTATTTCTTCCACCTTTCTTTGTAAAATTCTTTAATTATTTCTTTCTTGCATTATCTTTTAAGCTACTTTTGTCATGCTTGTTTCTTCATTGTTCTTCCTTAATTTCCTTTACTTTCTTTCTTTCTCTATTTTCCCTCCTACCATCTATTCTCTTTCTATCAATTCTTTATTTCTTTTTTCTTCCTTCCTTATTCTTTCTATTCCTTTTTTATTCCTCCTATTCTTCCTTTCTTAATTTTCTTAAGCTTCTTTATTTATTATTTTTTTTATTACACTGTTTTAAAACATTCTTTCTTTTTTACATTCACTTTCAATCCTATTTATTTTTTCTTTTAATAAGTGCGACCCCATGAGCGTAAGAGTCCCAAGATATTGTAAAAAATTATTAATTAATTAAATCTTACAAATAATTGGCAGATTTGAGAGATTTCATCACAGAATTTTCTTGACTTTACTTCTAGATAGAAAGTTTTGAACAATAAAATTAATCGTGTAAAAAAAAACGAAAGGCAAATATTTACAAACAAATGTCTCGTTAAAATATATAGATGTTGAAAAATGAACAGACCTGCAAGATGTGAAAATAAACAAAAAAAACGAACAGATGTGGAAAATAAAATAAACAGTGTAAAAATTATGTAAATCTATGCTTTTTATGTAAAGAGGTTTTCTATCTCTGTCTCCTGTCTGTTGAAGCCTGAGGAAAAGCGCCTCCTCAGTGCTCGATGATGTTAAGGCAGCTCACGGCAGGCAGCAACTGAAGGATGCACTGAATATTCATGCTCACAGCCAGAGCACTCGAGTTATCAACGCAAATCAAGGTTACGCTTGGGATGCCGACGCTTTTACCTCCGTTACAAAAAAAAAACCTCCTCCTGCGAAGAGGGAGTAGAAAAGCACACCGCCGGCATTCGTGGTGATATTTTGAGAATTTTCAAACAGTCGGCTGATGGATTAGCATCAAGGCTCTGGAAGAGATGCCAACGTGTTAAGAAAACAGTACCTGGCACTGGCTCACGTGTGCTTTCAGGTACGCCCGAACACGTGAGCTTGTCAGGCCAAAGTTTAATCCTGAAAAAGGATGAAAAATGCTTAGAACTTATAGAAATCCACATGAAACAATTTCATTGTAGAAAATAAATCACTAAACAAAAACAAGAAAATTTGAGCGGTAGTGTACAGTACATTGAGTTGATATTGAGTTCTCATATATACTGGACAGAGTAAACACCGAGGAGAGAGACCTCTACTGGTAAGAAGGTCATGTGATTTTGATGAACTAATAATTTAATTAGCTTTCACAGAAGCAGTGGAAGGAAATGTTTTCTTCAGATGTGCAGGGCAATTGGGATTTAGGAAATATTGCAGATTTTTTAGTGTTTACCTACGTAGATAACAGCTTGCTAATCTTTTAGCTCAGACAAGCGGAAGGGGCGGATAGCTCTTTACTCTGAGTTTGTTATCCTGCAACATTGTGTGAGCAGCAGTTCAAAAGGATACGGTCGCCTGGCCTTCGCCCTCCCTCACTGGTACAGTAGGGAGGGCGAAGGCCAGTTTGGATGGGAGAGAGTGAACTAGCAAGGAGACGGCTCAGATTTGGCTAAAGACTAAATTAGGGAGAAAATTGGGCGGGAAAATCCTAAGGTAAGATAAAGAAAAGAGATGGGGTCATCTGAAAAATATCGCTACACAAACAGGTCTTGTTACATCAGGAGTATCAATGCAGTGGTCCGTTTTACAGTTTTCTGGCTCAGAAATTAGACATAAAACACTTTTAAAAAGCTATAATTTGCAATATTGCCATTAAATGGATCATGCTAGTTTTGTTACAATGAGGTTTCATTGCAAGTTTGTTGATGGCTAGTTTTGTTCTGTTTGCACTTTGCAAGACATTTCCAGATGCATAATAATTGTAAAATGAAATAAATTAAAACTTAAATTGTGATTTAAATCTCACAATATTGCAGATAACCATTAATAAGCCGTGTTTAATTTTTTTATTAAAAGGAAACTCTTTTAGTTGGAGAGATTTAAAAAGAAAATTTCACTACAAAGACCTCACAGTCAAATAAGTTCTGTAGTGCAAAAAATAAACTCTTTCAAATTGCCCCTTTAAAATGGCTGAAGTTCCAGTAAGAATAAAAACCAGAAATTGGTCCTAATCAGATTAATAATAATGTAGAAGATGGTAATAACGAAGGGGTGTGGAATAAAGATGGAATAAAGCCAGAATAAAGCCGGTTCCATTAGTTATCAGTGTTGAAAATAATCCACAATTTGAAACGCTGATGTTTCCTGCATTTCATTATTTTTAACAATAAACAAATAAAAAAAAGAATATGAATCTCTCTCTCCCTCTGTCTCTCTCTCTCTCTCGGGAGTGCGGGAAAGACTGTGCACAGGCCTTCAGTACATCCTCCTCTTATTTCATTATGGCTCAATATGCAGCTCTGGTCACTTGTGTACTGTACGTCAACACTTCCCCTGGTGTATTATTATTATTATTCTGCTGAAAATTACCAAAAAACTTTATTACGGTGAAATACGGAGATGATGATGATTATATTAAAGGTCCATTAACTAGCAAAAAAAAAAAAAAAAAAAAAAACGCACTGATAATATGGTTCAATCAAGACGCTCTGATAAAGACGTATCCAAAGGGTCATTTCAGGGACATAAAATGAAGAAAGAGGAAAACCGTGAGGCCCCGGAGGTCCCGTTTCGGACGGTTAAAGGGTGCCAGGGGCTGCCTCATGTCGGTGCCAAAAGAAAATGCGCTCAAGTCACGCGTTGTGTAAACGTTCATAATTCATGTTTATAGCATGCTTTCGGGGAAACTTTCCACTTCTCAATAAAAAAGAAACTGTTATGATTCGTTTCTGGGAGGTCACGTCAGTTCGCAAGATGAATTCCACATGCCATCATGGCGAAAACCTTTTGTTGATGTTAGCACGGATTAGCAATAATTTCACTCCACGTTCAGGGAAGTTCTGTCCAGACTGAAAAGGAGAGAGGAGAGAGCTGCAGGACGTGTTCATGATGAGACAGAAACACACACACACACACACACACACACACACACACACACAAACACACACATGCATATATTCCATGTTCTGTTCTGGTGCGAGTTTGACAAGACAGTCGTCTTCTCCGAGACACATTTCTGCGAATGACACCACAGGCTGTTCAGAGCCGCAGAAATCTCCTCCGAAATCTCCACACTGATCATTAAATCCTCTAAATCCTCCTCCTCTAGTTCCAATAGTTAATAATTGATTTCTACTCATTCAATTAGCTGGGACAGGTTTGTTTTTCAGAAGATGATTCTGTACATCATATCATTTTTCTATAAAATCGGCTTGGACTGTTTATATCCGCTTCCATAGCAACAGCTCAGTCGGAGGGTCTAATGGGGAGGTCAATTTATGCAAGCATAATGAAAAACATGCAATAAAGGGGCGCAGCGGTAACTAGCTCCGCCTATGATCTGGAGATTGCAAGTTCGAATCCCAGGTGATGCTGAAGCTTTCTTAAAGGGGCGGGACATGAGGCACTTAGCGTCAATCGCGGCTCTACAGCCAATCATGGGCGTCTGTGAGATTGGATATTGCTGTCCTCCATGTGTGTTACGCCGCTCAACAGTTTTTTCAAAAGGGTGCCGTTGGCAGCGTCACGTGGCTTGGATGGTAGTCGTAGCCTTGATGTGGGAGTGTCTTGATCATGGATAGGAATCAGCTACGATTCAATTAGGGAGAATATCTTGAAAAATTGATATCATTGATATATAAGTTTTCTCTAAGGATATTATTTTTATGTGCTATGTTTTATTCATGGAAGGAGTCTCCAGTGTCAGCGCTATGCACCAACCTTTAACTTTCCCTTTATGAAGCATGACAACTGTTTGTATTAACAGCGTATATAGTAGATACAGTCCATCTGACATATTTTATATTTTCAGAACCTGATAATTCACTCAAGCAAATCACGATTTTTTTTTTTGGGGGGGGGGGGGATTTTAATCTAATACATTGATTACCCACCCGTATAAAATAGAATAAAAAGAAAGCATGAAAAACATTCTGATTATCCAGGATTGATTTTTCACAGGTGCAGTTTTTTTTTCATCAACCCTAAACAAGAGCTCCTCATAAAGCAGAAAAGTGAGTTAACTGAGATCCCGAGCTCAATAAGTGCCATAATTAGATCAGCGCACGTCTATAAAGACCCGAAATATGAAAAATTGGAATTATATGAGGATTTTCTCCAGTCTGTGTGTGTGTGTGTGATTGTGTGTCTTATATAAACCAGACTGATGAAAGCTTCACGATGCTGGAATAATCTTCCCTAAGGAAAAAAGCCCCTGCGCAAAAAACAAAAAACAAACACTCGCTCGGCTGCCGCTCTCGTTTCTCCCCGCCTTGACTAATTCATTCTGACGTACATCATATCGTCCTGTCTCCACTCTTCATCCTTTGTTCACTTCCCTGTCCCCTTCTGCCCCTGCCCCCCATCCTACCCACCCCAGGCTTCAGGAGGAAGTCTCTGAGAAGGACGTGGCGTACGTGCGGAGCGACAGCACAAATGCGCCCAAGTGACCGCCGCTTCTTCCCATCAGGTTAACCAACTTCCTGATTAACATCGAAGCAAATCCACAGCCTATTCACTTTTGAATCCCCAGGACAACAACATCCCATAGTGCACCGCTACAGGTCAGAGTCCAAGCCATATCGAGCCATCAGAGTTATATAGCTAGCATAATTATTTAGCGACCACAATGATACACACTTATTATGTATTATGAGTGTTAATACTGTACCTGACACCAATACATTTTTGTCACGCCTCAAACTCCTCTTCCGAATGCACTGTTTCGGTGTCTATGTAAATGAGCTAATGATAAGCCACACCCCTCCAGAGAACCGCACAGATGAGCAACAAGCCCAGGGTGGAGCTCTTCTTACTGTATATCTGTGAATTTGGCACTTTTAAGATTTTTTGACATACACAATAATAATACAGTACTGTGCAGGAATCTTGACACCCCTCACACACACACACACACACACACACACACACACACACACACACACACACACACACACACGGCTCTGTACCTGAGCAGTTTCACAAGATTCTTTTTTTTGTTAAGCCACACAGTGACCTATGAATCATTCAGCACGAAAACATCTAGTTTATGGCCTGACCCAGTGAGAAACAGGTGCAGATGTTGACAGATGATCAGCCGGGGACAAGTAAACTGCTGATGCTGAATGCTGAGTGGTTGGAACGGACGAGAGAGGAAACGAGGTCGCTGCTGAGGTTGTTACATAAACAACCAATTTGCACTTTGCAGCCTGTCACTGTATTTTGTTTCCAATTTCTTTCATTTAAATTTCATATGAAGAAAATACATTTGCACAGTACTGTATATAGTGATCTTTAGTTTAAAGAAGGTGACACAAGTGTCGTTCTATTACATTTATCATTCAGAACCACAATTTCAGATACTTACTGTTCAATATGAAGATAAAAGGGGGATTAGGGGAATGAATCATGTAGGGATTACATATTGACATGAAATTTGTAAACTGTAAAAATAAAAAATAAAAAGTTATAAAACTCATATTCAGGGGAGAATCAGGGGGAAACTGTATTTCAATGTTGCTTTAATGGATTGCCACAGGCTAAAAGCGTTCCCTTAACACTATTATGTTTCCCATTCTTTCGGTTTACATAAATCAGATATGAAAGTATACACAAGATTAGAGATCTCAACCTCCTGAATAACAAACTAATGGTGATGGAGCTTCCATTAAGTCATAAGATATCTGTGTGGATGATAATTATCATATATCACACAACTCAGATATTAATATGCGTGGCTTTAAAAATGCATACTTAAAATGACTGATTTGTTTTCCAAGAAGCATCAGGAATCAGACGTATTACATAAAAATAAAAGATTTTTAAAAAACTAGCAAGAAGCCAGCACACGATGTATGAGAAGCATGCTGATTTTTCTGGATTTGCACAAGAGTTGATAGACAGGCAGCGAGCCGGAGACAGAGCCGTCTCTCCTCTTATCGGTTGAGTTGCCATGGTGATGTGTGAGCTCTGGCATGCAGCGTGTGTGTGTGTGTGTGTGTGTGTGTGTGTGTGTGTGTGTGTGTGTGTGTGTGTGTGTGTGTGTGTGTGTGTGTGTGTGTGTGTCAGGAACAGGTGTACCCACAGCAGAGCCTCATGCTACTAGAACCCAGTGGTTTACACACCTCTTAACCCCGCTTACCCCATTCTCGATCTCAATTTGTAGAAATGGTGCAATTATTGCTAATCAGTGAAAAAATAAAATATGTTTGTCAGTGCAAACTTACGATGCAAACAGGGCTGAAATCTGTGACTGGACCTCGACAGAATGATGGGAAGTAAAGACGGATTATTGTAACCCAGTTAAGGAGGGCACAAGGAATCCAATTAAAGTAAGCTATGTCTTATCTTCCCGCTCCAGGTTTGTGGTCAGCAACTAGTCAAAGGAACAGAAGCACAAAAACTGGGATGGCAAGACAGTGATGGACAAGTGCAGCACTATTTAACAAGGCAACAGCAATTTTTTCTGTCCTAACAGGTAATGCGGGTAACAGGTAAATGTCATCCAATCCCACCTTATTACAATTTCTCACAAATGGCAAAGTGTTGGTGAAGAGTAGAGTGTTGCAGAAACCAGAGTATTGATGGAAAGCAGGATGTTGTGGCAGCAGGGGGTTTGAAGTAACAGCTAATCTAATGGGGTAAAGAGTTGGTAGAATGCAGGGTGTTGAAGGTAGTAATGTGTCGTTGGTACTGTATATCACAGGAGGCAGCAAAGTCATCAGGGAAAGCAACAATTTCAAGGCAGCAGGATGTTGGATGTTGGTGGTAGGAGGGAGTCTGAAGTAGCAGGGAGTTGCTGGAACATTGTGTTCAACACAGGGTTGGAGGAAGGCCAGTTGTTGGAGGCTGTAGTGTGTTGAATGAAGGCAGGGTGTTGGATGTGGCAAGGTGTTGAAAAATGGCAGAGTGTTGGGGTAGTAGCATGTTGGAGGCAGCAGGTTGTTGGGGGCAATTTTGTGTTGGAGGATGGCAGGGTATTGGAGACAGCATTTTGTTGGTGGAAGGCAGGGTGTTGGAGGCAGCAGGATGTTGGAGGCAGCAGAGTGTTGGAAGCAATAGTGTGATGGAGGAAGGCAGGGTGGTGGAGGCAGCAGAGTGTTGGTGGAAGGAAGACTGTTGGAGGAAGGCAGTGTGTTGGAGGAAGGCAGTGTGTTGGAGGTGGCAGGGTGCTAGAGGCAGTAGTCTGTTGGGAAAAGCAGAGTGTTAGAGGTAGTAGTGTGCTGGAAGCAGCATGGTGTTAGGGGCAGGTTTTGTGTTAGAGGAAAGAAGAGTGTTGGAGGCTGAAGGATGTAGGAGACAGCAGGATGTTGGAGGCAGTAGTGTGTTGGAGGCAGCAGGATGTTGGAGACAGCAGGGTGTTGGAGGCAGCAGGATGTTGGAGGCAGTAGTGTGTTGGAGGCAGCAGGGTGTTGGAGGTAGTAGTGTGTTGGAGGCAGCAGGGTGTTGGAGGCAGTAGTGTGTTGGAGGCAGCAGGGTGTTGGAGAAGAACGTGGACACTACACGTTATGGATTATATTTGAGAGAACTATAACTGAGCATGTACATCTGCTGAAGATTCCTTGACGTTGACACGCCAGTATACTTAACAAGGAAACTTTATTTCATCTTTTCACATCATGTTACAATAAAATCTCTAAACCAGATTCAGTAAATAGGCAAATATTAGCACGCCACATCAGAGCTCACATCCAGTAAAGCCTTAGGTGTTTGCATTTGATTGTAACATCATTGACTAAAGGTCTAGTTCTTGTGAAATGTCCCTATGTGCACCATTTAGTGTTCTTAATTTAACCCTGGCGTTTTCTAATGAAGTGGTTTTTGATTAAACCTGCGAGTTTACCCGTGTGTTCAAGCTCAGTGCATGAGCGCTTCAACAAGATCAGGATTGGGGAAACACTTGAGAAATTTTAATTGAACCAAGTGCTTCTTTTAAGCTTTGCTCTCTCATGCTTTGGGGGGGTTTAATGAGTTCTGTATTGAATGTAGCGTAAAAGCTGATCATTTTTAATTTTATACAAATTCATGTCCAGAATTATAGAGATTTATTAAGTGAATTATTCAGTTCATTAATTATCTATTCCCTCGGTTCCGGTTTTATGGTTAAAGTTTTCTTAGGTACCCAGAGTCATAATTAGCTTTTTATCTCTTCAACAATGTTGTCCCATGTCTCCAGTTTATCGCATGTGCACTAGCAAACTTGCTTCATGCCCTGTGTTAGTCCTGGGTCAGTTTGCTGTATCAAATTACTACACAAAAGACACAGTAATCACTTCGGCTTTGCATAGCTTCAAACCTTTAACCATCACGGTGGAGTATCGATTCCAGACCAACCAGCTTTGTAGAGATTAAACGAGTACCTACAGTAGTACCAGGTTATTTTTTTTAGGTTTTCTAGTGGGGAAATGACTTCAAGAGACTCTCGGACTTTGGCAAAAGTTGGCCTACCATCACACTGGAGGGACGTGAGGGAGTGGAGTATAGAGAAAAGACAGAGCTACGCTGTAAGACATGGCTGTTTGCCTAGTTTCAACTTGTTAGTGTAATGTTTTATACTTGTATATAAAAGGTGCGCAGTGATAAGAGCTGCAAACTGGAGATAAATGTCTGCTGAGGGAGGTCTTGTGTTATCGCGTTTTGTTTCGATGCTGTTCTGTATTTATAAAGGTTTTGAGTAATATAGTCATCTGAAATTTATTAGGTTGCAAGTCTTAGCTCATAAGTCCTGTACAAATATTTAAAGCTGTGTATAATATTGCAATGATTGTTAATATTATAATAATAATAATGATCATAATAGTCATCAGTCAGTGCTTCAGCCATTTGGACGTTGTTCCTTGGTTTGGTGGCCATAAATATTTTAAATTGAGGGGGTGAGCTGAATTTGCAGGGAGGTGACTGTGCATAAGTTAGATTAGAGAAAACAGCATGTGTAATGACTCTCACGGGGGAGCCGAAGATCCGTTTCCCTCTAAATGATTTATGCGCTCGTGCGCCTGTTTCGGTTACCCAAGTTACCATTGTCTCCTTTCTTACACTTTGTATGCTTTCTCTGTTTACTCCTCCTTTTTGAAATCCTTTCTTTCTCTTTCTATTCCTGCAGATGTGGGTGTTAGACGTCGAGAGCCTCCTCGACTCCATGGCGAGACAGCTGGTGAGACAAATCGCTAACGGTCCATCAAATACGAGACGTCACGCTAATGAGAGCTGATGTACAGGCGTCTGGTTCTGGGTCACATTAATTCCTCTCTGGAGCAAGTGGATTATAATAATATTCCGTTTTTTTTTTCTTCATAATTTGCTCATTAGATTAGATTAGTTTATATGATTTGCTCATTAGGTATGCATAATTTTCTATTAGTTGCTGCACTGCAAAACACATACAGGGTAAATCTCTAATTAGTGTAAAAATCATTAGCATGGAATGAAATCTGAGGGATTTACAGTAGAAATACTTTGCTTTTTACTTCAACAGTGGTCTAATAACCTCAAACATCAGGATTTACCTTATGATAAATGATCCTATCGATGGTTCTAATCTTTTAGGTGACTTTTTTCACATCATCATATTATTCTGTTTTTCGACTATTTAACAGGCTAATATGATGCTGTTCAAAGAAGATATACTGTGTGATGAAACTTCAATCATTTTTCCACTTACTTACAAATTGGATTTTCTGTTTGTACCATAGAACAGATATTTCTTATTAATAATTTTTTCCTGTGAGTTGTTGTCCTGAGTGAGTGGGCCATAAGGGTACAGCAGGTGGACCACCAGAGGTCATTTATAAAAAGTTAATTGAATGTTTTTAATTGTGCACTTTGAAATAAATTTTTTAATTTCCAAAATAAAATATAAAATCGAATTCAAAGAAGAATATAAGTTAGATACTAATTCTATAAGAGTGTCTAAATTTAAAATATTTATTATTAAGTATTCACATTTGAAAGATAATCAAAACTAATTATGGAACTGAATTCATATTACAAGTTTGTCATCATTTACTGTAGCTTAGTCTCATGTTTGGTTGGGCCGTGAAAGATGTTTAGATTTCACTTACATATAGGAATAGCTGTTTTAAACTACACATTTAGCCAATATGTGAATACGCTGCCTCGCCAAAAAAGAAAAAGAAAAGTCGCCATTCTGGAAGGGTCAAATTATAGGACTGCATCAAGAAAAGAAACACCTACGGTGATTTGAAATTACTGGAACTGGGTTAAAAACTCTTAATCAAGAACTGAAAGGACATGAATGGAGATCAGTTAAAAGCTTTGTAAAGTTGCATGATTTAAAAAAAAAATCTAGAGTAAAAACCAAAGCTGTTTAATAGTGAAAATAAGAGGATTTCCATACATGTGTACACATGTGCTGAGAACTCACAGGATTGGGGCTAAACAGCTGTGTCCATAAGAAAACTACTTTTTAGTGAGACACATCAGAAAAAAGGTTTGAACTTTCTACTTAGAATAAAGATTGGACTTTGGAACGATGGAAAAGGGTCATTTGGTCTGATGAGTTCAAAGAAACCGCATTCCAGAGAAATTCCAGAGAGTCCCTATTCCAGAGAAATGACGAAGGGAAGAAGATGTAAGAAGAGAAATGCATGAAGCGTTGCACCCATCATGCATGGTGTGCACTGTGCAAGCCTCTGGAGACAGTGTTATAATCAGGGCCCGTATTCACAAAGCTTCGGAGAATTCTCTCAGAGAGCTCCTATCTTAGCTTAAAAAGTCCTAGCTGGGAGTCCTAGACTAAAAGTGATTTAGGAAACTTCTCAGAGCAACTCTGAGTAAGGGACAAAAACTTTCATCTTAGTGAGGAGCTGTGGTTGACCCCGTTGCTAGGGACAAAGCAACGATTTACAGACTGTGATTGGTTGATAAAAAAAATAAATCTGTAAAGGTCTTACAATGGACTCTTTGTGAAAATAGAATATATGATAATAGCACAGCCAGTGAAATCACAATGTTTGTATATGAAGAGATTGCATAATCATGACTACAGGCTACTTTATGCAAAGTTTCTGTTATAGGCTAAATATCTTTACCAAACATACTTTTGAAGCAACCAATTTCCATACAGTAGTTATTATATTTAAGTTCAAACATTTATTTATCGTACTGATTTCCAAAATGGCTGACCTTTTACCAGTTTACATGATTACAGGACAGTCTGTTTAAGTTGCACAATCCAAGCGAGATGGAAGGAGGTAAAAGAATAAAAGAACCAAGTTTGACCAAAAAAAAAGCAGTGTTTACTTTTAGCTTTATGTTCAGTGTTTGGAGAATATTTCTTCTTTTTGCCATTTTGTCCTCTGCTATAGAAATTCTTAAGCCTCTTAAAAATCCTCCTCTCTAGTCTTAACAATTTTCACCTTAGGAGCTGTTTTTAGTTCTAAGATGTTTTGTGAATCATTTTTATCTTGACTAAGATTTAGTCCTAAATTTAAGGGGAAATTAAAAGAAAATTTCATTATTCTAAGAATTTTCTTAGGAGCAACTTTTAGGCTTAAGAAGCTTTGTGAGTACGGGCCCAGGAGCTGCTCCAGGTGGTCAAGTCTAGACTTAGCAACATTATCTGGCAGTGAAATGAAGTCAGCTGCTGACCTGAATGCACTGAATATGGAGTTTTTACTTCCCTGATGGCATGGACATGTTCCAGAGCTCAGATTGTGAATAAGTGGTTCTGCGAGCATAAGGAATAATTTTCACACATATACTGGATACCACATTGTGTGCTGTAATCAAATCTAAAGGAGATTAAATAAGTCTTAGAGGGTGTGCCTTTTTGACCAGGCAGTGTATAACAAAGAAATAATAATAGACTGGCAGCATTTCACAATAAAGTTATTCTGACACCTAGTTAGCAAAGTAACTAGTCAGCTAGCTAGTTACCATACTATAGTACATGTGACTTTGTACCAACATATGTACCATGACATAACAATAATAATATGTGTACTATATCAGCAAATGAGTTCCATATTACAATAAAAAATCCCATGGCACTATATAACCTGCTACAGGTAGCATCAGACTAGCATAGTATCTATACCACGGTACAAAGCCTTATGGAGGTTCAGATGAAGGAATTGTCGTTCTGTGTTGCCATGGTGATCAATTAGTGACACCTGTTGCTTTTTCCCCTTCATTAGTTTGTGTATTGAAATTCTGTTTCCCAGTGAGTTAGCGAAGCCTTGCATTCATAATCGTCTTGCACTCTTCTATTTTATTATTATTATTATTATTATAATTATTGGTTAGTTTGATCTCTGAAGGAGAGTTGATAAATAATATGATAAAATCAGATTATAATGCGGGATTGATTCTGTTTAATCGACTTTCGCTTTCTCTTCTGCAGCATGATTCACTAGAGAAATACCCCAGACAGGAGCACCATGACGGACTCCCATCCTCACAGACCAAACGCAGGCCTTCTCACTTCTCAGCTTCCACACAGTGATCTGCCAAATTCCATGAAGCCAGAAGTTTCCAGTAAACTCCGGCTGATCCACCGCAACACCACTAACTTTTGTCATGATGAAATGGCTTAGTTTGTTTTAATAAATTGAAATGTTTAGTCTGTGATTGGTGTAGAGAGACAAATATGGCAACAGTTCAGCATTACAGCTTGTGTCGTCTTGTATTATTTTCCTGCTTTGTTTCAACATTAAAGAATGATGGGAGGAACTGGAAGTGGTTTCATTTATTTTGGAAAGTCATTCGAAGTCAAATCTGCAAGTATATTATCGCTAGGGAAAGTAACAGAAAAGCAATTACAGTAGCTAGTAAAGACGGTTAGCAAGTGAAAGAAACTTGCAAATGAGCAGAAAGCTAAGTAGGGAGTAAAAGCTAGCAAGTGGTAGCCAACAAATAAATAAAAGCTAATTATCAAATACAAGGAAATACAAAACTAGTATGTAAACATTATAAGTTTTGAAAGTTAAGGGTTAAAATTCACCTTCTTTTTTTACATAAAAATTTGATAGGTGAAACTGGAGCTGGGTTCATATGTCTTGGAAAGTCATTAGAAGTAAAACATTTTAAGTACTGGTAACATTATGACTAGAATTGATGAAAAAAAAACGTAGCTAGTTAGTACCAGCTAGACTGGTAAATAAAAGAAAACTAATGTGTTAAGGCTAAGTAAAACCTAGCAAGTGGTAGCCAACTAACAGATAAAAGCTAATTATAAAACCCAATGAAACATGATACTAGCAAGTGAAAGTCAACAAGCAAATGAACATAACTTAAGCAAGTGACGAAAACTACAACATTAAAGCTAATCTAGCTAATAAAGGCGATTAGCAAATAAACATTGGGGCAAACTAGCATGTGATAGCAAACTGCTCAACTGAGAAACTAGCAAATTAATGCAAAAAGGTTCATGTACTTAGACTAACTACAATGTGACCCTCAAACTAGCGAATAGAGTCAAACAAGCAAAGTAGGAAAGGAAAACAAACCTAGAAACTGTGAATAAAACCCCAACGGACTATAAACGTACTAGTAAATGAGAGCTAGTAACTAATAGGTGAGCGCAAAAGCTAGTGTAAACTAGCAAAAGAATTCTGTTTGGCTAACATACACTGTGCAGTTTATTACGAAAAAGAGCTGCTCCGTTTCTTATATACAGTAGTTATAGTTAATTCCAGATTATTAACTCATTGATATTTTTCACTCATATAAATGTATACATATTGTGTATTTGGAAAATTCAAATTGATATCATGGTGAAATGTGATTATTTATAGCTGTTTGAAAATCTTTTTTATTAAATTCACTTTGTAAACAAACAGATTGTGTGCCAAAAAGAGAGAGAGAGAGAGAGAGAGAGAGACAGAGAGAGAGAGAGAGAGTGTGTGTGTGTGTGTGTGTGCGTGTGTGTGTGTGTGTGCGTTTTGGGGACTTCTTCAGCAACTTCCCGGCTCTGGCTGTTTTCAGTCCGCTGCCAATGAGGCGATGCCTGATTAAATCGAGAAACGAGCAGACGTCTGTGTCTGTGCCTTGTTGTTGTTGTTTACCATATTGCCATGTCGAGTGATTGGATTAGCTTGTTTATTCCATCTGTGGACAGAAAGGCAGCTGCATGGCCGCTGTAGAGGACACACTCCGGTTTTAGATGTAGGGACAATCCATGATGAATAAGACGTTAGTCTCTGGAGCACGTCATACTGCCGTTGAGGGTAATATAAAACAACAAAAGTTGATCTTTCATCCGGATGTTGGGAATCGTGCGATGCGACGCGTTCCTGCAGTCAGGCCGATAAAGAGATGAAATGTCTGGAGTGGTGGAGAGAGGGATCAGATGCAGCGCTACGCGGATGTCACCATGAAAGCCTTGCTTTGGTGAGTGAAGCAGAGGCCCGGTCATTAGCAACACTGCCTTCCTCGTCTACCCCGAGGCCCTGCAGAGCGCTCGGCTAATTTAATGACACGGAAAAGCAGCGCGGTAATGACACAGAGAGAGAGAGAGAGAGAGAGAGAGAGAGAGAGAGAGAGAAGAAGAGAGAATAGATGTCGAGCTAATGATGTAGATGGATTGAGCATATATACATAAAGTAAACATGCACTTCATTAACATGGCTCAAACTGGTCTCTATGAACACGCTTTTTATCGCTTCTACAGTATACCTGTCTTGCAGACGCTCAAAGGGACTGAACAATGTCTAAAGAGATGTTTAAGGAAGGGGTCTCCAGTGCCATATAAAGGTCAGAAGATAAACACTTTCCTTCATGGGAGAGAAGGTTTTACATTCATAAGTTATATATATATATATATTATTATAACCATCATTTTTTTACTGTGAATGTGCTGTTTATGTTGCTGTCTGAAACCATCTCCGCTTCTAATTTCAAACGTCTTCTACATGATTAAGTGCTGGAAGATGAGGGAAGGCAAATCATGCAATTACGTATAACAATCAGCAGGTGGTGATATTTTTGCTACGCCTTCTAATGCTACACACCCGTCTGCTTATGTAACACATCACTAAGAAACACATGTAGTGAAGTAGAAAGTACAGATATTTGTCGTAGAATGTAGTTGAGTAAAAGTATCCAGTAATAAATTACACAAGTGAAATACAGATACATGAAAACTGTATTTAAGTCCAGAAACAAAGTAAATGTACATAGCTACTGTACCGTCCACATCTGGCTGAGTTCTAGTGAAAGAAGAAAAGATTTAAGATTTATACCTTCCATGCCTTAAGTGTGAACAGAAGCTGAATTGTTTCACTTCCTATTACGTTCTGTAATAATAATTTGACTTCATGGAAACATCACATTACAGCAACACTGACGGAATGTTAATGAAGGTTACATGACGATGCAATGCGCATCCTCTAGCTTTTTTTTTTTTAACTTAAAATATAAACAACATATTTCATTTACATTGATACTGTATGTGAAATTCAGCTTTCTGGTTTCCATCTTGCTTGAGTAAAATTCAATACCCATTAGACTATCAGTGTGGCGCACGAGTAAACGAAATGAATACAGAACCAGAATCCTCTCCCTGCTCTCCTTATAAGGTCAGTGTTTCTCCTTCTGCGTTGCCATGGTGATTAATTAGTCGCACCTGTTGCTTGTTCCCCTTCATTAGTTTGTGTATTGAAATTCTGTTTCCCAGTGAGTTAGCGAAGCCTTGCATTCATAATCGTCTCTTGCACTCTTCTATTTTATTATTTTTATTATTATTATTATTATTATTATTGCCATACGTCACAATCACCATGCTCTCTGTGATGTGCTATTCTCTGTACTTTACACTGCCTCTGTCTCTGCATCCTCACCTCCTCATCTCTCGTTCATCCTCCACCTCACAGCGTGTGATTGGGTTGTGAATAATTCAGCCGTGGCTTTTCATCTGCGAAGACGTGAGCAGGTAATTAAGTGTCCGGCCATGTGTCAAAACCTGAGACGTTCAGCACAGGGAGAGGACGGAGAAGAGGAGCGACAGAGGAGAGGAGAGGAGACGGGAAAGAGACTATTAGAAAAGAGCAGGTGCGGACAGAGACAAAGAGAGGAGAGAAGACGAAGTAAAAAGATAAGAGCGATGAGATGAGGCAGGAGAAATGAGGAAGATAGACGGCGCAATGCTAAGAGGAGGAAGTAGACGTGAAAAGTTATGAGAAAAAATGAGGAGAGGAGAGGCAAGGACAGGAGAGACGATGAGTGGAGAGGTGAAGAAAAGAAAGACGATAAAAACAAAAGGAGGGATGGTGAGGAGAGAAAAGGTGAAGGAACAGGCAAGGAGAGGAGAGATGATGAGAGGAGACAGAAGGAAGGACAACAAGACGATGAAATGAGACATGATGAGCGGAGAGGCGAAGACGGGAGAGATGACGGGACGGGAGAGATGACGAAAGCGGAGACAATGAGACGATGGAAGGAGAGATGATCAGAGGAGGAGTGACAAGGACAGGAGAGACAATGAGAGGAGGGATGAGGAGAGACGTTGAAGGGAGAGACGATGAGACGGTCAAAGGAGAGACCTTGAGAATAAAGATGATTAAAGGGGCGACAAGGACATGAGGAGACGATGTGTCGAAAGTGAGATTATTAAAGGAGAAACAAGGAGAGGAGAAGAAA
The DNA here is from genome assembly GCA_011419295.1 of Clarias macrocephalus. Taxonomy (NCBI): domain Eukaryota; kingdom Metazoa; phylum Chordata; class Actinopteri; order Siluriformes; family Clariidae; genus Clarias; species Clarias macrocephalus. The sequence goes on along the minus strand of JAAGKR010007367.1, from coordinate 13,144 downwards.
GACGAGAGAGGAGATATGGTGAAAAGGGAGACGGTGCGGGGAGAGACAATGAGATGAGAGACGGGTGAAAGTGATGAGAGAAAAATGAGAGAGAGTGAGAGGAGAAAGAAGGTGCAGAGACATGAGACGCTGTGAGGAGAGGACAGGAGAGGCAGCGAGTAGAGACGCAGTGAGGACAGAACCTGGTCGTGCTCATCCGTTTGGAGCTGAAGTCACAGATTAATTACTGAGATATAAACCCTGATGGTTGCGCTGCATTCTGATCACCCAGGGCTCCCGATAACCCGCTTAACGAGACTCCTAATCAAACAGAATAAACATATTTCTTTATAATTCGCTCTCCTCTGTGACATTATAATGAATTGTAATGAATTTTTGATTGTTTTATCCGCGCCAGGCAGTTTTTTTTATGCTTCTATGCCTCGGAGCCACATGAGCATCGGGTTCAAACCGCAGGCCTGGATTTACATGTTTCAAATCAGCGGCTGCCATCTGGTGGAGGAGTAGTGCAACTACAAGTGGATTGCACATGTATTGTACAGTATATCTGATCCATCCATCTGGAAACCTCTGTAGTCCAGTGTGAGGACCGTGTGAGGACCCGTGGATTTATTGTGTCTGATCACTTTGTAAATATTCCCCTCATAAGATCTTCAATAATGGCACACATACGGATGTGTTCGTGTGATTTAGGACACAGTGGAACAAAGTGGCGTCTTTAAGCATCGGCATGGAGACGAGTGATCTGAATCGGAGGAAGATTTCAGCTCATATTTATTTAAAGCGCGTTCATTACCCTACAGGCTGGACGAGGCCCAGAGCATGCCGTCTGTCAGAAAACTTCAGTCTAGAAATTCCCCAACACCACAGCGGGTAGTCTGATGACCAGTCATGGGTCGCTTTCCAACAAGTCAGTCCTTTTAGATTCCTTTATTCTTTTCTTCATTTAGTTTGTCATTCATTTATTCATCATCTATACCGCTTATCCTGTATACAGGGTCTGGAGCCTGGGTGCCAATCTATCACACGGTGCACACACACACACACACACACACACACACACACACACACACACACACACACACACACACTGGGTAATTTGTAAACACCAATTAGTCTAATTATTGGTATACACTAAGTTATAAGGGGCCTCTTTTGCTGTAAGAGCTTTTATTAAGAATGACATACTGTATAATACTTTTAACTGTTTATTGCTACATTTAATGCAGTGGAATGCAAGTTTATGTTTTTTGTTCCCTCTCCAGTGTCTTTTTTCTTTCCTGTGAAATTTTTGGGGTAAAACATGCATCTTGTCATGTTACAAACCTCAAAGTGTAAACTTACAGCTTTACCTCTGTTCCAACAGACTGACACTGGAGACTCCTTCCGTAAATAACTCGCCTATAACAAGGACTGTGTTTAACCTGTATTAGATTATTTGTGATGTGTAAAGCTGTACGAGTCTCTCTGAGTGTACTTGTGTCTGTAACTTGATGCTCTCTCCTCGGTGTGGTTCTAACGGAGCACCACGCAATTAGCTCAGGATCTCCGAGGAGATTTCAGCTCACTGACAGCAGCGCTGTGGAGGCTCAGCCACGGGAAATCAGCAAGCGCTGGGAACATCCCCAACCCTGCCCACGGCACGGCACATAACACGTACATCGTCACACGTCACCACACATCGTGGGCAGCAGAACATAACAGGCTCAAGATGGATGGATGGATGGATGGATGGATAATGAATTAAAGACAGATACACATTAAAGCACTTGAAAAATTGCAACAAAAAAAGTAAAAGACTAAAGGTGAAAGAAAGAAAGAAAGAAAGAAAGAAAGAAAGAAAGAAAGAAAGAAGACAAATATAGATAATAGACAGAGAGACAAACAGACACATAGATAAAGATAAATCAAAGAAAAAATGAAAAGAAAGAGAGAAAGATTTTTGTGTTTGTGTTTATTTTGTGTCTGAAAGTGAAAGAGGAGAAAGGAGAAGAGACAAAGGGAGACAAGGGGTCTGTGTGTTGGTGAATAGTCGTCCCGTAAGTCAGACTTCTGTGACAATCAGTCCCACAGTACGGGACAATCGGTCCCACAGCTCGTCTCCACACAGATTCCCCAACGAAGCCCTGCATAGCAGCCGAATAAATGGAAACAATTCAATTAAATTTTATAGGTACTGCACTTTTAACAATGGTCATTGTCGCAAAGCGTCTTTACATAATAGAAAGGAAATTACGGAAATTTGTCTGAAATGTGAAAAATGTGTATGAAACAAAATGATCAGATTGTCCCTGATGAGCGAGCCGAGGGTGACGGGGAAAAACTCCCTGAGATGGCAAAACCTTGGAAGTTCAGTATAACAGGAGATATCTTTAAGTTAATATGGAGTCCAGTTCATTACTGGCCAGGACTGTCTTCATGGTAAAGTGGAACCGTCCCCAGTCACCACACGGGGCATCCAAGTGACGAGATCTCCAACCAGAAACGTGACACCAGGACGAGTCAGACGGGTCCAGAGGGCAGAGGGGGGGTCTGGATCGCTGGCAGCTCAGGAGCGACATGTGTAGCTTGAGAGACAGGGAGAGAGTGAAGAGGACAGAGAGGAGAAGAGAAGGACAGATAAAGTTTGGTATGGTTACCATCACGTAATGTAAGGTGAATGTGTATTTAGTGCAAAGTGCAAGCAGGGACTCCGACAGGACTATGACGGTATACAGTAACTAAAAGGGAGAGCCAGAAGGGAACACAGACAACCCAGTCTGTGTCTCTAGTCAGGGAGAGGAACCACACTGAGGTTGGGGTTGTGTCTCGGATAGAATCTTCTCCTACCACACAGCTGAGACGAGGATACAAGGAGACGAGGACAGAGGGTGAACACGCCACATACAGAAAGCTGACGTGTTGGAGCGATGTATTTAAAGACATGGAAATCATCCGTCCTCAGGAAGTGGCTACGATCGTCTTTACATAGGAAGTCCTTTAAATAAGGCACTGGGTTTATGGGGGGAAAAAAACAACCACTGTATGTAGCCTTCAAAATGACTAAAACAAAGTATTTTACTTGTGCATTCATCACCTGACTGCTGGTACCCCTACTCATGTGGAAGCATTTTAAAGTTTATACAGAATGGACCTCTCCCTGAACCTCTCGCAGGTGCTCACAGGAGTTGATAAGCTCAGATCAGATCACACAACCTTATTTTAGCTTCACACCTCCCACCTGTGCTACTGGTTCAGCAGGTGAGCTACAACATCCGGCTCTCCGCTCCTGTCAGTGAAAACCAACAATCTCAGGCTCATATAGACTGGATTGATGATCCAGTGGTAAAATCCATGATGTGCTGCAGGTTCCCGCCCGGACATTACACAAATTTCAAACAAATCCACAAAAGAATGCAAATAGCTGTTGCTATTTGCAAGACCATGTCTATTTGAAAGTGTGCTGAAACACATATGACTCATTAGTCATTCCTGAAAAAGTTTAGCATGTCTTTTGTTCCGTTTTAATCTGTACAGTAGTGCTGTGTATCAGAGTAAAGTGCAGCCATGACGTCATATCAAAGGGATGTACATGTGAAAACACTTAAATGCATGCTTAAATACTTGTGGTCATGTCCAAAAAAAAAAAAAAAAAAAAAAACAGCCATTTGCACTAGAGTCCATGCAGTGGTTGTTGTTTTTACGCTAAAGCCTTATTTGAAGACATTCCTATGAAAAGACGCCACTTCCTGACCAGGATGGATGATTACCACATCTTTAAATACATCGCTCAATCGTTTCGGCTTTCTACATGTGGCGTGTTCATCCTCCGTCCTCATCAACTGGTCTCAGCCATGTGGTAGAAGAAGACGCTGTCTGAGACACCACCCAACCTCAATGTGGTTCAGAGACACCGCCAGGGTTGCCCTGTAAAATCTCTGCTGCCTCTGGTCCGTGCTGGTGTCAGGCTCGGTCGGATAGTTTGGGATTTGACGCGGAGCGCGGATCGTATATAAGAATAATGAGAAAAAGGCATGTGTAAAAAGGAAACAAACAAATGAACTAACTGAATGAGACAAAGATGGAAAATCAAACCAAGGGACAACGGTGGTCTAAAAAATAAAAATTAAAGGATATAAAAAAGAAAAAGAAAGAAAGAAAGAAAGAAAGAAAGAAAGAAAACAAAAATCAAACAAAAAGTAATTGACTAAGAAGAAATATTGACAAAATTATAATGAAAGCGTGGAAGAAAGAACGAAAGAAAGAAAAAAAAGAATGAATGAATGAATGAAAACCAACCAAATGTAGTGAAAAAAAGAGGTAAAGAAAAGTAATAAAAGCTAAGATAATAAAAAGAAAGAATATAAAAATAAAGAAATTACCTAGAAAAACAAAAAGAAATTGAACAACAAAAGATGGAATATTGGCAGATAAGTGGTGAAAGAGTTGAAGCTAATTGGTAAAAAAAAAAAAAAAAAGTAATAAGAAAGTCCCCCTGTTGAGTTGAACCCAGGGCATTCAGTGCGAAAGTTCGGCTCAATGAGCTCTAAATGTGTACCGGATTTCGTGTGCATGTGTGTATAAGCTATGCAGCAAAATCTCGTATGAGACTCTCCGGTATCCTAATGGCAATTTTCATGGTTTTTTAGCGTCTTAAGTCCGCCAAAAAGCCCAATGTTGGGAAAAAGTAATAATCCTTAGGAAATCAATAGAGCCCTTCACACATTATGATGACATACAGCTGATGTCATAATGCTTGGGCCTTAAACACACTATGACGACATCTGCTGACATATGCTGATATCAAACCTCCCCTTTATCTCGAAGATTCTAGAAAAGAGAGCAGCTATATAATAGCATAAATAAACTGTATCAGTCAGGGTTTAGGCCTCATCGCAGTACTTGTGAAAGTAGTGAATGGCCTCTTATCATCAGGGTTGCATCACTATACTTGTGTTACTCAACCTCAGTGCAATTTTTCACACCATTGATCATAGTATTCTCCTTAACAGATTAGAAAATGTAGTAGGAATTAAGGGAACGGCCCTCTCCTGGCTCAGATCCTATTTCACTTATCCTTATCAGTTTGTAGATTTAAATGGTGACCACTCTGCATCTTCTCAAGTGGAGTTTGGTGTTCCACAGGGTTCAGTTTTAAGCCCACTGCTTTTTTCTCTTTACATGCTTCCTCTGGGCAACATAATTCATAAGCATGGTTTTAGTTTTCATTGTTATGCTGGTGACACACAGTTATACATCTCAGCAAAACTAGATGAGAAAAAACAGCTTACTAAAAGTGAGCAATGTGTAAAGGACATAAGAGACTTGATGTTAATTAACTTCCTTCTGCGTAATTCTGATAAGGCAGAAGTTTTAGTCATAGGACCACATGCAGCTAGAAGCAAGCTTTTTGATCACACTGTAACTTTAGATGGCCTTTCTGTTCCATCAAGCTTCAGTTAGTCCAGAATGCAGTGAGTCCTCACTAGAACCAGAAGATACGAGCACATCACCATTATCTTATCCTTTTGTAAATAGATTTACAAAAATGTGTAGATGTGTGTTATTTTAGATGCTGTCTTCCCCACCCTCATTGATCACTCAGGTTTGTTGTCAGTGAAGTGATTGCTTTACATCCCAGTTCTCCCTTATGTCTGTTTCCTTCTGGCTCTCCCTTTATTTATGATGTCATAGTTAGTCCTGCGGGAGTCCCTGCTTGCACTTTGCACTAAATATACATTCACTTTATACAGTGTATGACCATGACCATACCTAACTGCCGTCTCTCCTACTCATTGGCTCTCTCTCCCTCTCTCTCTTTAACTCTCCCTGTCTCTGTCCTGAGCTGCCAGTAATCCAGACCTCCTCTGCCCTCTGGACCTGTCTGACTCGTCCCAGTGTCCCGCTTCTGGTTGGAGATCTCGTCTCATGGATGGCCCCTTGTGGTCTGCTTGGGATGCGTGCGGTAATTGGGGATGGTTTCATCAGCCTCGGCTGATGCAGACAGCTGTTCTCTGTGGATGTGTGATAGCAGTTGCTCGATAGTTCAGGACTGGAGTTTCCTACAGTCTACCTGAGCCTCCATTAACGAACTGGACTCCATATGAACTTGGAACACGTCTCCTGTTATACTGAACTTCCAGCCTCCTAACACACAGTATGAGTGCAGATCAATCCCCGCTATCCATTATCACCCAGATGAGGATGGGTTCCCTGTTGAGTCCAGTTCCGCTCAAGGTTTCTTCCTACTGTATCACCATCTCAGGGAGTTTTTCCTTGCCACCGTCGCCGCCGTCCTCGGCTCGCTCATCAGGGACCATCAGATCATTTTGATTCATACACATTTCATACAAACTTCAATAATTATTTTTGATTGTGTAAAGCTGCTTTGCGACAATGACAACTGTTAAAAACTCTATACAAATAAAATTGAATTGAATTAAATTGAATAGTGCTTGGGCCGTAATTGTCTGTAGGTAACGTGAGTAGAAGAATCAGATCGAGGCTTTGCTCAGAACTGTCTGTAAACTGCGCGCTTCCTCTCGGTCACTAGGAGGCGCAGTTGGCCTCGGCGCATGTTAAAGTAGACTGTAGGATAAACTCCGCGGTAAACTCCACACACACTTCACTCATTCAGACCCACACACACACACACACACACAGAGACAGGCGCTCGCGTTCTCCGGCATGGACAGCCCGGTACTGGAGCCGGAGCTCGCGGCCGCTGCGCTCGTGATGCGCGGGGAATTCTCGGGAGACGCGCGGGTCCGCTACACGCTGCTGCTGACGGAGACGGAGCTGACGGTGCAGAGGCACGGGTCCGGGAGGCGGAAGTCAGGGTCAGGGTCGGTGTCCGTGCTCGAGCTGCGGGACTGTGTGGGCTGCCGCGCGCTCGCGGGAGCGGAGGACGGAGCGGGCGCGAGCGCGAGCCTGACGGTGTATCTGTACCCGGTGAGGAGCCACTGGGCCGGGCTGAGTGCAGCACCGCGCCGCCGCAGACTGGAGCGCCGCTTCCGCGTGGCCGCGAGCTCGGACCCGCGCGCGAACCTGGAGGAGGCGCAGAGATGGGCACGAGCTATCCGCGAGCGCTGCTACCAAGGGACAGGTGCGCTACTGAGCACACACACACACACACACACACACAGAGCAGGAGAAACATCCATGTCACATTTTTTAAAAACATAATACTTTATGTATTTATAATCAACAGTATAAGAAATATAAGCAGTAATGACAAAAAGAACAGAGAAAACAAATACAAAACAATAATAAAGAATGGCAGATGGGCCCAAAACAATAGAAAAAGAAAGAAAGGAAAAGAGTAAAAAAAGTAGGAATTATAGACAGACATTTAAAAAAAAGAGAGAGAGATTGATGAAGAACAGAAACAAGAAAATAATACGATAGATAGATAAATGGACCAAGGAAAGTAGGATGAACCAAAATAAATAAATAAATGAATAAATAAATAAATAAAAGAAAGTAAAAAGAGAAAGACAGCTAAAGTAAAAAGGGACCAAAGTAAATAGAAATAAATAAAACAATGAATGAACCAAAATAACAGGCATGAAAAGTAGGAAAAAGAAACAAAGAAAATGTATAAGAGGTAATTAGGTAAGACTGAAATAAAGATGAAAATGAATGAATGAAACAAACAAACTAGATAAAAAGGATTAAGAAAGAAGGACAGGTCAAGGAGAAGTACATGAGACCAAAACAAAAAGAAACAAACAAACGAGAAAAAAAGCAAACAGTTAAAAAGAAAGAATGTTTCAGTTTGTATCTCACTCTACAACTTTGTGAAAGATTTCCCACCCACGCTAATTATTGAAGTTTTGCTACGAGGTATTATTTTGGTATTTTTTTTCTTTACACCTGTAACACCAGTTCTATTCACACACACACACACACGCACACACATACACGGTCCACCGCTCGGTCAGTTCACACACCTGCAGTGTCATTTACATGTCAGATCATACAGATGCACATTGTTGGAATAATTCCACACTGTAAGAGCAGATTCATCACCTCAGGGAGGAAACTCAATACCTCTGATTGTTCTTTGTGTGTATTGTTTAAGAAACGACACTTCGTGTCCTGTAGTGAAACCATCCCGAGCTGTCGCACTACACGCCGCATGTGCGCTAACAAAATCCTGAATCCTGTAAGCGCCACACGCGGCAACCCGATCTGTGAGAAAGATCTCTTAGCTTAGTCACTATGGACGCAAACACCGTGGTCTACAAATACCTGAGGCAAAAAGTCGAGATAAGGTAACAGACAGACTTGCAGGACAGCCATGAGTGAAATTGTATCGACTTTGTGATACACTTTTGTTGAAATATTGTGGATATGACAAAGTTTAAAAATTTTCTCTAAGCTGGAGCCATGATCGGACTGCCTGGTTCATGTCTGAAACGCTGGCCTCCCAGGCACTCCCTTAATGGCCCAAACATGTGGGAATGACTCAGAGTGTGGTCAGGACTGTACAGGGGATATGGCAATGACAATGAAGTACAGCCTCTTTGCATGATTCAAATGTTTTCCTGCTACTAAGAGTCTCATCACCGTACTGTGCTCGATGGCATCTATAAATGTCAATCGCCTGTTTTACGCCTTCGTTCACCAGAGGTTTCATCACAAGTCTCGGTTTGACTTGAACGCCCCCCATGAAGTATAATTACTGGAAAGTCATTATCGCTTTTCTCTTTTTTTAAGAATAAACCCCACATTCCTTCCACGATTCACGGAAAGTGACGCACCGCTGCCGGGTTTCAGTGATGAGGTCAGTGTGACGTGTGGCTTGTGGCTTTCCTGCTCATCATGAGCTGCGCTAACTAGGACTGGAGGACTGAAACCATACAAGGGATAAAGACCGTATGTTAGCTAGCTAGCTCAGAACGAGAAACAAACTGGCGGCTAACATAAACGGAGGCCAAACTCCAGTAGTAATTTATACCGATATAACTAGACTCCAAATATTTTTGTAACTTGTATTACGTTATTTGATAAGTTTCTAACGTTATCATTTCTATAGCAACAGCTCATCCATGGCGACTTGCGCTGTACTGTTGAAGTTTCAGCGCTGTGTAACGTCCCTTAAACCAAAAATCCTGCACATGCATCCTGAACCAGATGCCAGAAGCTTCAGCAAGGTTTTAGTAGAATCATGTCACAGTTTACCAACATTTCACTCCACGCAGACTTGTACAGTAATTGAGGCTTAGTTTATAAGGCTGAGTGCAGCAGTGGGGGGAAAAAGGGAGCAGTGCTCTTATCTTTGGGTTTAAGTTTCCTGAATGCAATGCCGCAGGGTTCTGAAGGATAAAAATACAGTGCAGTTTAGTGGGGATGGAAATATCCCGGCATGTTTACATCCGTCCCTCTGTCCGTGGGCAGGCAGATACAGATCCAGCCTGTACACCGAACTGGGGCAGAGTCGCACTCGCCGCACAGTGTTGTCGTCATGGACAGGCCACTAGTTCATGGCATAGCAGAAGGACACAACATTTCATATGCAGTATTCAGTGACCGGGTTTAATATTTGGGACATCCGAAGGATCATCGGAAAATATTCTGTCATTCTATTTTGGACTGTTTTAATAATACGTGTCTAATACAAATCATCACCATCATCTTTCAATCATTAAAATCAGAGGTGCGTAGTAACGAGTTACATTTACTCCGTTACATTTACTTGAGTAACTTCTATGAGTAGTTTTACTGCAGCAGACTTTTTACTTTTACTTGAGTAGATTTGTGAAGATGAAACGCGACTCTTACTCCGCTACATTCGGCTCCACTCGACTCGTTACTTTTCTAACCATTTATTCTACAAATGCAGCCGGTGGATCTACCACATGACTGTTTCACCAATCGGACGCAGCGACAAAAATCACATTTTTGTCGGGGGGGGGACCCTCAGCCGGGGTTCTATAAATTCATCCTACCTGTGAATCCGTCCTGCATACGCTCACTAACTTCTCTAATTTTGCTGAACACCCAGAAGTCCATGCTGCTCCTAGCGGGATCTTGCGGTCAGTAAAGAATGCTTTATTCATGTTTGTGTGATCAATCATATGTTAACTTTAATTGTAATATAATCTTACTGTAACCGTCTATATATATATACGTATATTTCAGTACAGAATTAATGTTGTACATTTTTATGCATCCCGAAAAATATGATGCATCCCTGGAATCATATACAGAACATGTTTCACTATTAATACTGCAGTATTTCTCTATCTGCCAAAACAAACACACACAATGAATTATTATAATTTAACTAAAAATAACTACTAACTAAATAAATAAATCAGACATTACGATTGAAACAGTTCCTCAGTACTCGAGTTGTCTCTTCACCGAACACTTTTTACTTCTACTTGAATAATATTATTTTGAAGTACAGCTACTCTTACTTGAGTACATTTTTTGGCTGCTCTACTCGCCTCTGATTAAAATGGAGCTTTACACAAAGAATCATGAAGCAGTGTTAAAGTCTAAGCAGAAGATGGGAGCAAAAAATATATAATAATTCATGATGTAATATAAATTCTAAAAATAAACAAACAAATAAATAAATGAACGAAATTGATTAGACTGAATTGTTTTTAAATATTTAACTATATATTTGTAGTGTAAGTTTCTATCCAATGACGGGAACGTTTTTGTAAGTCGCTCTGGATAAGAACATCTGCCAAATGCCTAAATGTAAATATATACTTAAAATATATATTTATTATTATTATTATTATTATTATTATTATTGTTGTTGTTGTTTTGTATTTTTTATGCATAAGAATGCAGCTTTACAAAAGAAGAAAATCCAATGCAAACAGCTTCAATAAATATTTTTTTAAAAAGGAGGGAACCTAAAGATGCAACAGAAAATGAACAATTTTCAAATATTATTGTTATTATTTGTAAGTAAACAAACAGCGGAAATGATATCAAATGATTATTACAAGCTTAAAAAACGTTATTGACATTAATATCAAATTATTTCTGTATATACAGTATTATTAGAAATATTTATACATTTTAGTTAAAATAATTTATTTTATTTAGATTTAAAGAAAAAAAATATATAATTAAAATGTATGTACATAATTTGAGCTCGAGTCTCATAATGACAATAAAACAACAATATCTACTGTAACATGAATGTGTAATAATGCCATCTATTATCTACGGCACTATAGTACAGTATGAGCTTTGTGGACATAACGCAATTATAAAACTTGGATAAAAAGTGCATAAATCGATATACACTTTAATAAATAGAAATATATTTTTTTTGATGAACAGAAATTTGTCATTGGCAACTTGTGGATTGGCAAAAGCAAGAGGAATAAGCTACTCTGTGACATGCTGTTAGAGGAAAATAATGCATTGCTCCGAGCAGCTGGATGTCTGAGTCGCCGAACGCACACTGTTTTAACGATCAACAAGTGAAACTACACGTCCCGCTTGTTTATGGATCGTTCGAGATTTTACTCAAAACCGCATGTCACAAAGTGTTTTATTCCTTTTATATGACAACAGTTTGTCAAACTATTTGACTTTTTCGTTAAACTTAAGAACAACAGGTTGAACCTTTTATAAAGATGTGAGTAATTTAGATACCAGGTTTATTACTGCATCACGTCTGATTCCTGAGATGGTCAGGGGGAGTTTGTTTGTTTGTTTGTGAGGAGCGCCTTGGTAAAGTCCATCGAAATCCAATTTTAGAATATTTAAATTTGGAGTCAGTGATGTAGTGAGAGAGAGAGAGAGAGAGAGAGAGAGAGAGAAGCCTCAGGCTCATGTTGACACCAGGATTTTCTCTGCTTCCTCTAAAAATAACTCTGCCAGCAAAGTGGTTCTGCATGTTTTCTTAATCACAAATGAAGTAACCAGCTTGGATGGTCTCCATTAAACTGCTTTAAAAAGGATGTTTAGGATTAAAACCTTTCCGATTCTTTTGAAGGATCAGGAAGAAAATACATTTATTTGAAATTTCTTTGAAATGAGCCAGTTTCGGCCGTAGCGCAGGACTCCCCTGTGCGACTCGCATACCTGACTCCATATGACGGCGCAAATTATACACACATCATGTTTAATGTCTTGAAACATCTACAGAACAAGTCACTCACCTTAGACTAGCTGTTAACCAAAATACTGTAATACTGTGTGTGCGCGTGTGTGTGCGCGTGTGTGTGTGCGTATAATTCCTGTATATATGAGAATGCCAATCCCCTAGAATAAGGCATATTAATTTAATGACTCACTAACACTAACTGATAAATGTGGTTTGTGGAGCTTAGGAATTCTGTGTGTGTGTGTGTGTGTGTGTGTGTGTGTGTACATTCCTGTGTATATTAGTTCACCTGAAATGAATGTGTTCTTAGTAATTTGTTTGAAACCCTGTGTGGTGCTTTTGTTTCAAATCACTGTACACATTGCATTGTGGGATATGGAATGTGTGTGTGTGTGTGTGTGTGTGTGTGTGTGTGTGTGTGTGTGTGTGTGGACCACAGGGCAATGTGGCTAAAACTCTGGATATAACAGGCACTTTTGTTTTGTGGTGACCCGGTTGCCATGGGAACCTGAATCGACTCCTGCAGTGTCCGATTGGCCGGCTGCATAAGATGACCAGCCAATCGTAGCGCAGGACGTGGAATTAGTCGGAAACACATGTGGGTGTCTTCCTGCATGTCTGCTTTGGTTTACTGGTGTGGAAGTATGCAAAGGTTCTGCTATGCAAATAGCCATACAGGTACGATGCTAATCTGGTGTGCAGGTATGCTAGTTTAAACATGGGGTTGTGGTGTCTGATTGTAATGTCGTGTACATGTACATACAGTATTCAATTCAATTCAATTTTATTTCTATAGCACTTTTAACAATGGTCATTGTCTCAAAGCAGCTTCACAGAAATTAAAAGAAAATGAAAAGAAGACTTATGGAAATGTATATATGTGTAAGAAAAATGTGTCTAGATAATGAGATCGTCCCTGATGAGCAAGCCAAGGGTGACGGCGACAGTGGCAAGGAAAAACTCCCTGAGATGGCAATAGGAAGAAACCTTGAGAGGAACCAGACTCAACAGGGAACCCATCCTCATCTGGGTGATAACAGATAACAGAAATTGTATAACATCATGTGTGTTATGCAG